>JBAMJV010004129.1:25000-177807 GCA_037951105.1 Echinarachnius parma | reverse complement strand
ATAGAGAATCAATATAATACATAATTATAATTATATTATTCATATGATTAATAATATTGATCTGGCAACAAAATTTCCACCAAGTGCCGAACAGCTAATAATGGCATGATCTGAAACCTTAATAACCAGTATATTAAGATAATCGAATTCTTAAGAAAGAGGTCGAACAATCGATAAGTTCTACTAAAAATGTCTGAAAGTAATTTTTGCCAGGTATTGAATACGTTTTCTGTGCGGTTAATCTGCAGAGCATTTTTTTTTAGATCAGCGCCTTATCTTCAGAATCAGGCGAAGTGTGCGTAATCGAAACTCGCACAGCGTTCATTCTTTCCGCAGAGCACTTGGTGTGAGCTCTGTTAAAAACGCCCTCAAATACAATAACGCAGTCACGAATGAAAGTATCACCTGGTGCTGAACAGATGACGCCCATGTCTTGTGCATGATCACAGTCGTGGATTCCTAGTCCCGAATGGCGACAGTCTAGGAGGCTGGTCTCGTTCCCGTTACAGATGACGTCATCCAGGTAGATCGGGTCTCCCCCCTGCCCGAACCTGGTTTGACGGTAATAATAATCATTATTGTACTACTTTTCTATAACATGCATATTCCAATAATTAGGATACATTCGAAAAATTAAAACCCATTTCATTGATTTGTTACCTTATTAAGCCAAACAGCAAAGCCCAAGAGGACTGTAAAAGCCCCACGTGATTTTGCTTGAATGTGACATAATTTGTGAATCACTTTATCGTCAATATTTTGTCTCTCCTTTATATGTTTATGTTATGAATATCTACCATTATTAAAGGCTTAATCTAGTACTTAATAAAGTGATTGCAATTTAACTGAAAGCATATATATAGTCGAGATCTAATAATATTTCAAGTAAATGTACCTTGCTCTGGTAGTAACTTCAATAGCGTCTCCTAGTCCGATTGAGTGGCATATCACGTGACCTGTCAGTAAGTTGGCTTGATCATCGCACATGGTTCCCCATTGTCCGTCGTAGTATATTTCCACACGACCCTCTGTCGGAGAATTCCCGTCGGCCAGTCTTACTGCAGCGGAAACATGGTGTCAGGAATACTATTATACATTAGAGACTGTCATGCGTTAGAATGTACAGGGCGGTCCGATCACGTCGGAAAATATGTAACTAGGTTAGATTTAATCAGAAATAACCGACTCTACATGGGATTTACTTTTATATCGGACTTTCTAAATGGAGCGTACAGCCGATCGTCGACATGGTCGAGCAGAATATAGAGACTGATTTTGGGGTATAAATTAGTTTGTGCACACCGGTTCCAAAACGTGTTGGCTATAACACAAGTGATTTAATATAAAACCCTAAGTATTATTTTTGTATTATATAGTGTGCTGTGTTAGAACACTTTCAAAACTTGTTTGGATTCTGTATTATACTCCTTCATATGTCTGAACTTACAATTGATGGCGCATATGACCCCTGCATCGTCTGAATGCTGGCAGTTATGGACGCCAAGGCCACCGTGGGTACACTGGGATAGAGAGTCCTCGGTTCCATTACAATTGACGTCATCTAGACCGATCGGTCCTGAACCACGCCCGAAGGCTGCCGAAGTCAAGGCGGACTTTGCCAAAGGGTATCCGAGCTGTCGACACACAACCACTGCATCGTTGATGTCCCATAAGTCATCGCAGACAGTGCCCCATTGACCATTATGGAGGATCTCGACTCTACCTTCATTAGGATGGGTTCCATTTACCAGGCGAACTGAAGAATAGAAATGGATGAAAACTAGCAGGAACATTTTAATTTACAGGAAACTTCTACGGAAAGGAACCAGGCCAGTCTTTCCTTCTCTTTTGGATAATACTAAGTTTTGTTGATAAAATAGCGAAACTCCGACCAGATATAATAGTTGGCGACTACACGAGCTTAGTTCAGTTATTTAAATCGTGTGATTTGCAACGCAAACTTTAAGCTTTCCTGTGAAAAAAATGTGCATTATTTATTCCTATTTGCCCCTCTCCTCCATTTTGACAAACGTAATGTACATCTTGGGATTTCAATAGATACAAAGCTTTCTAGCTAGAGACTCCGAGTTTGATAATGGTGGAACTTTATAACGCGTCATGTTTGTATACAGATATCAACCTACCATTGAGTGTGTATCTATATCAACCTACCATTGAGCGCGCAGACTAGACTTGCATCCTCGGTGTGACCACAGTTGTTGACACCTAGTCCTGAGTGAGAACAGTTCAGAAGAGACGTTTCCGACCCTGAGCAGCTGACATCATCCAGGACGATATCTCCACTTCCGGCACCAAACGCAGCGGAGCCCAGCGCCGAAACTGCTTCTCCGTATCTGTACATATCATTTAGATATTAACATTTCAAGTGAACGTTGTATGCTTATTTTTATTTGACCGATTGGTTTATATTTATTATTAAATTCGTTGCCATTAATGTCATTATGATTGTTGTTTGTACTAGTATCACCATTATTTTGATAATTTATTCTACGTAATATCAATTACTACTTGAAACGCGCAAATTGCTTGTATAGATGTTTTCAAATTGGTGCAATAGATACTTGATAATAAACTTGAAGATACAAGTAGACATATATAAAACATATATTATAAGGTATTTACTAGGGAGTTACAGACGTTGATCCGCGTCGCCGCGTTGTAGTTTTTCACACGGTGTATATTTAACGTGTTGTTCTAGTAAGTTATTTACCATCAACGCTGTACCGTATATATACAACACTTAAAATAACAAACCCACCCGAGTTGTCTACAAACGACGTTGGCATCTCTCAAGTCCCAAAGGTCATCACAGATAGTACCCCATTGACCATTGATCAGAAGCTCTACACGCCCTTCATTGGCCAGAGAACTGCCCGCCAGACGCACCTGCCCATTCCCTGTACATGGATAAGGTAAGATGGGTCAAGCATCTCAATACAGATCGATCAGATTGTAAGTGAGCACACAATACATTGCATATATCCATGGTATTATGACACTTAACGATTTATAATTCAAAATGAAGTACCAATATTGGCAAAATTTAAAATAGCCTCCACACGACCCTCATTTTCCAGGGATCGTTCAGGGAATTGCTGCAACCAGAGACCCACCTGACTATTCTCTAGATGTACGGATATAAGCAGAACATTCAGAATGGTTAACGTGATCAATAACGTCATTAGATTTTACCTAAAGTGATATAAGTTGATATATAAATCATTTACTAAGATTGTTGTAAGGTTCTGCTGAATGATGTGTTATAGTTTCATAAACAAAAATATTGTTTACCTAGAACAAGGGTGTCACTGCAGCAGTGTGCAGTGAAATACTTCGATAATTGTATACATATGTGTCTGGTACATTCAGTATGTTATACATTATAACATATATTTGATAGTAATATAACTCTGGTGTAAGCATAATATAATGTAGAACGCTTGTAATACGATGCATATAATGTACCTTTAATGTAGTGTAGCTTATATGCAATATATCGCACATATCATGTATCCCCCACCTCCATTGTGCTACTGTGCACGCACAGAGATTAACTTTGTTTGTAAACTTGACCAAGCTAGGGTCAAGACAATTAATGCCCCCAGTGAGTAACCCCTGCGTCTTTGTTTATGGTAAGTTTTTGCTGGTACCTAGCTGGTACTTATAGCTGTGTAAGAAAGCTATGACTTCAGTTTGAAGATTGGGAGTGGTAACTGGAAGAACTAAGTCTGCAGTGTAATTCGATAGTTATGTGTTGTCTTGGGTACTGATAGATTAAAGCCTCCAATTGGTAAGTTACATGTTTCTTTGATTTTAGTATAAATTGCTCATTAGAATATATATAACTAAATCAGTATGTACTTTAGTTCAATCATGTGTAGAATATGATTATGTAGTGAACGTTAAATCACTGTCGTTAAGGTTTCGCTTAAAACTGTTTCTTCTATTCGTTTGTAGTTGCTGCAGGTTCATGCTTTGATCTTTGGCTGGTTAATCTTGTAAATCATCTCAATTAAAGTAATTAATTAAGTCCTAGTACAATTTAATAGTGATTAAGTTTTAAAGACATATTGATGATATCAATACATGTTGTGCTGTACATTATTATTGATTTTGTTTATTTCTTTGTCAATTGCAGCTTTTTATCTTGGAGTTTGGGACGGTGAATAAATGGTTTCTTTCATCAATCCTGGATTCTATGAATATATTACTTTTGGAGTGTGTGTGTTGTGTATTGTCAACCGAAACTCCTCACGGATCGAGTCGGATACGTGAGGCAGTCACAATAAAAAGCAAACGACCATTGAAACTATCAGTACGTGCAACTACTGGGTAACTGTTGAAACAAGTGAAGCAGCGGGAACTTGAAAAATGGAAGACAACAAAAGTATTGCCAGTGCTGGAAGTCGAGCTAGCAAGAAAAGTAGAGCAGCAAGCGGAAGAAAATCATGTTTGTCAGATGTGGACAGCGAACGTTTAGAGCTGCAAATACAAGAGGCAGCTCTGAAGGCTAAATTGGGCCTTAGAGAAAAGGAAAAGAACATTCGAGAACTGGAATTGAAAGCGAGATTTGCGAAGGAAGAACTGGAATTTGAAATGCAGCTTGCAGAAATCAAAGCTAAACAAACTGTGATCGCAGAATTTGAGAGAGAGCTCTCAGATGAAGGAGATTCGTCACATGATTTAGATGACCTTGTTGGAGAAGACAAAGATGAGGATATGAAGCGTTTTCTCCAGCATAGCGAAAAATCAGTTGTTACCCCTCCACCCGTGCTGCAAGCAGGCAAATCCCCAGAGATGTTTCACAGTGCGAATTGTGTCATCCCAGATAGTTTTGAGAAGCTGACGTCGATGCTAGGAAAGTGCATGACCCAACTAGCTGAATCCGTGTTGCAACAAGGAGCGCTGAACCAACAGATGGCAGCAACAATGCAGCTGCCAAAGATCGAGGTACCAGTTTTCAGTGGCGACCCCATGAATTATCCCATCTGGAAACATGCATTCGAGAGTTTGGTCGACACTAAACCGCTCGATGTAACGACCAAACTTCACCTCTTGGGCAGTCACGTGACAGGCAAGCCGAGAGAAGTTGTGGACCACTTCTTGCTTCTTGGAGGACAGCATGCGTACCGGAAGGCGCGAGATACGCTGGAAGCAAGATATGGAAATCGTAGTGTCGTGGGTACGGCGTACATAAGAAAGCTAAATACATGGCCGAGAGTTCGGAGTCGAGATGCGGTAGGACTTCTAGATTTCTCGGATTTCCTAACGAAGGTAGAAGCGGTGCAGAAAGTGGTGAAGAGCCTGGGGATTCTGGACTTTCCCCAGGAGAACGTGAAATTGGTAGATAAGCTACCATCCTACCTTGAAGCAGAATGGAGAGAGGTGGTGTTCGCTTGGCAGGAGCGCGATGGGAGCGAGTGCTTCCCTCCATTCAGTGAATTTGTGCAGTTTGTGCAAAGAGCAGCTATACGAGCCAACATTCCAGAGCTTAGTGTTCTATCAGAAGCCAGGTCTGACATGCAGACAGAGAGGAATGATTCGGGTCGAACATTGGCTACAAGCGGACGACTGACATCATGTCCTTTCTGCGAGCTCGACCACGTCCTTGATGAGTGCGAGTCATTCGTCAACCTCGCCCTCACAGATAGGAAGACGTTCTTCTACAGAAAGAAGCTGTGTATGGGGTGTGGTATGTCCGACGACCATCAAGTGAAGAATTGTAAACAAAAGGGCACTTGTAGGATATGTGGCAACATCCACCTAACATGTCTCCACTGGAGAAGAGACAACAAAGATGAGACTGAGTCAGTGGGATCATAGTTGGATAGTTATGATATATACATGCGTGTTGGTGTTTTACGAGTATAGTGGTTACCGAGGAATTCCCCCTCAAGGAGCCTTTTGAATATGTGCTTTAAGTGTACTTAAGAATGAGACTCCATTTGTTTGTTTTTTGTCCCGTTCATTTGATACCACACTATCGTATCGTTCGTATGTTGGTTTATGTAGAATCCAAACTTAAATTTGTGATGGCGTTATTATAATACGATAAACTAGACAGTATGTGGTACGTAACTTTGTTATGTTATTAATGTCATGGATGACAAATTGAGTTGCTTAGATGTTCGTGATACATTTTGGGTTGTTTTGGTAGTATAGTGAGTTATGTTTGTTTGTTTCGTAGGTGGTTTTATTTGGTAGTATAGTCATGTTTGTCTTGTGACGGTTAGTTTTGAATTATTAATAATTGTTGTAACAATTAAAGGAGCCATGTCACTGCAGCAGTGTGCAGTGAAATACTTCGATAATTGTATACATATGTGTCTGGTACATTCAGTATGTTATACATTATAACATATATTTGATAGTAATATAACTCTGGTGTAAGCATAATATAATGTAGAACGCTTGTAATACGATGCATATAATGTACCTTTAATGTAGTGTAGCTTATATGCAATATATCGCACATATCATGTATCCCCCACCTCCATTGTGCTACTGTGCACGCACAGAGATTAACTTTGTTTGTAAACTTGACCAAGCTAGGGTCAAGACAATTAATGCCCCCAGTGAGTAACCCCTGCGTCTTTGTTTATGGTAAGTTTTTGCTGGTACCTAGCTGGTACTTATAGCTGTGTAAGAAAGCTATGACTTCAGTTTGAAGATTGGGAGTGGTAACTGGAAGAACTAAGTCTGCAGTGTAATTCGATAGTTATGTGTTGTCTTGGGTACTGATAGATTAAAGCCTCCAATTGGTAAGTTACATGTTTCTTTGATTTTAGTATAAATTGCTCATTAGAATATATATAACTAAATCAGTATGTACTTTAGTTCAATCATGTGTAGAATATGATTATGTAGTGAACGTTAAATCACTGTCGTTAAGGTTTCGCTTAAAACTGTTTCTTCTATTCGTTTGTAGTTGCTGCAGGTTCATGCTTTGATCTTTGGCTGGTTAATCTTGTAAATCATCTCAATTAAAGTAATTAATTAAGTCCTAGTACAATTTAATAGTGATTAAGTTTTAAAGACATATTGATGATATCAATATATGTTGTGCTGTACATTATTATTGATTTTGTTTATTTCTTTGTCAATTGCAGCTTTTTATCTTGGAGTTTGGGACGGTGAATAAATGGTTTCTTTCATCAATCCTGGATTCTATGAATATATTACTTTTGGAGTGTGTGTGTTGTGTATTGTCAACCGAAACTCCTCACGGATCGAGTCGGATACGTGAGGCAGTCACAAAGGGATACAATATTGTATCACCTATTGCCCATTGATTTGACAACTGTCAAAAACGTCCCTGGACGCTTTTCATTCATTCGTAACTATCCATAACTATATAGAGAGAATTTCGAAAAATCAAAACGGTAACAATATCATGCTAATAATTATTACCATAATCCAAACAACATGGTACAAGAAAATGAAAGCTCCAAGTGAGTTTGGTTGAATTTGACAAAGTTAATAGAGCTCATTAAGACTTTCATTGCTAAACAATCAACAAACCATGTTATCACAATTGGTTAATAACGCATTTACCTTGTGAACATATCACGCCCGCGTCTTTACTGTGCCGACAGTTGTGCACCCCCAACCCGTCGTGAGGACATTGCACGATGCTCGACTCGTCGCCACGACAAACCAGATCGTCGAGTAAGATGTCACCCGTCCCTTCCCCAAACGATGCGCCGGTCGGTGCGCTCAATGCTGGCCCGAATCCCAGCTGGCGACAGATGACGTTTGCCTCTGCGATGTCCCAGCCATAATCGCATACGGTCTTCCACTCCCCGGCGTGCAGGATCTCGACTCGCCCTTCGCGCTCGTTTGTTCCGTTCACCAGGCGTATATCTGATGGGTCTATCGGTATGTCTGTTAAAGGGAGCCATCACCCAAATTATTATTTTTTATCTAGAGAAAATGTATTTATATATTTCCGAAAACATTACATAAACGCCAAACGTGACTTTGGGGGAGACTGTAATTAAATACGTGTTGTCTAGAAATTACTTCATGACGCAATGAGGTATCCCTTAAACACAATTTATGTACGGTTTTTCTCGTCAAATAGATTTCTAGAGTTATTACGTACGTTTCCAAATAATAACCGCATCTTATCGATCCACAACTAGTTTTATATTATACACACTGTGGCGCAGTGTGGACGGACTGATTAGGGGCACGAGAACTATTGGATGAGCACCAGTCCTTATATATGGAATTTGTTCACAGATGATCCCCTTTTAAAATGTTTCTTATTGTTTTTGTCAATTTTTCGGGGTGGGCAGGCCCGTAGCCAGGATTTTGTAGGGGGGGGGGGGGGGGGGGGTCCGTCGTGAAAAATAGGTTGTTGACCATTGGTTTAGATAGTCGAGACCGAACTAATTGGACCCGAGATCGGTAAAAAGTGGACCCGAGACCGATAAAAAGTGGACCTTTCTAAATTGGGGGGGGGGGGGGGGGTTAGGGTTAGGATTAGGGCGTAGGTACCCCACTGGCTACGGGCCTGGGGTGGGGACGTGTCCCTTGTGTCCCTCGTAGCAACACAGCTTTATATATATTCTTTTTTTTTAGTTGTTAAATGCACCAACGTACCTGTCTGACAGACGACCCCCGCGTCCTCGCTGTGTCTACAGTTATGAATGCCCACCCCGTTGTGCGCGCAGTCCTGCAGGAAGTCTTCAGTGCCCGTGCACCTGACATCGTCCAGGTATATGGCGCCGATGCCCTGGCCGAAGCGGGTCGGGGCAGAGACGGCGCCCGGGTATCCCAACTGCCTGCACACCACAGTGGCGTCCGCGAGATCCCAGAAATCGTCACAGACCGTCCCCCATTGGCCGTTTAGGAAAATTTCAACACGACCCTCGCTCGATGACGATCCCCCGACAAGACGGATGGACGTTCCTGAGGACGTAGCTATGTTGGAATTATATGAAACGATTATCTCGCTATCATACCTGATCAACTGAAATCGTACTAGTAATAAACAAAATGCAAGCAAATATGAGAATATCATTTGTTGTTACAAAAACGTTAATCCAGGTAAAATATTAATCACATAAGAAAAAAAGAATTGATGGTTCTTTTGCGAAACTGTACAAACGACGCACATTCTTCGCTTTGGATGTATTGTATATTTTTACCTGACTTCTTGCTACCAAAATGAAGTAAAATGTACACTAAGTTTTCATAGGGGAAAGTAAGTTGGCACTACAGATACAGCCATGGGATTCCAACTGGCATCCCCTTACAACCTCTGTAGCTGTCGATATGTAACGTTGACGTACCATAATTATGCAGCTGCCTAAAATGAAACAAATAAACTCCTACAACAAATTTGAAACGTTTTTTTAACCACCTATTTCTCATTTATTTGGGACCTGTTAGTATCCTTATGCATCGGTGGATTAGCTAATTTTATCCTCTCTGAAATGGCACCACATTTGAAACAATCGCTCGCTTCATGGCTGAGTACTTTTCCTTTGTTTACAGGTGGGTCTCAAACAGAATGTGCCAAATTTTCCATTACTCAAACGGAGTATACTCATTCATTCATTCATTCATTCATTCATTCATTCATTCATTCATTCATTCATTCATTCATTCATTCAATCATTCATTCATTCACACATTCATTGATACATCCTATGACAACATAATCAATAGGATTAAGCAGAGATCCTTGTCAAGATGTCACATTCTGCAGTCTGAAAACAAAGGGGAGGTCCTCAGCCATGAAGAAATGGATTGTTAAAAGGGGTGTCATTTTAGAGAGGAGGAAATTAGCTAATCCACTGATGCATAAATATTACAAACGGGTCTTTAAAAAATGAGAAAAAGGTGGCTAAAACAACTTTCCCAACTGTTATTGAGGAGTTTATATTCTAGATGTAACGAATTTGCAAAGGAAATAACGGTGCATTTACCCGGCGAAGCACACACGACGCCTGCATCCTCTCTATGGGCACAGTTGTGTATTCCAACGCCGTTGTGACGACATTCTGTCAGGGAAGACTCGCGACCGGAGCAGCCGAGATCATCCAGCAGAATCTCTCCGGAGCCTTGGCCGAACGATGCCGAAGCCGTGTAGGACGTTGCTGTGCTGTATCCGAGCTGCCTGCATACCACGCTCGCCTCGGCGATCCCCCAGTCGTCGTCGCACACCGTTCCCCATTCGCCGTTGATATTGACTTCGACGCGTCCTTCTGCCGGGTTGCTTCCGTTGACCAAACGAACTCCTGAGCTCGATATTCCTATAGTTGCGATATTAGAAAATGGCTCATTGACATTTGCCCATTAAACTTACGTGCACTTGTATAAACTGGTAGTAAAATGTATGGCAACAATATGTTTTTGTGTGTTTTCAACAAAAACACACAGGGCTAACAAACATGAACTAATTATACTGCTAAGATATATGTAAAGTGTCTATCTATCTATCTATCTATCTATCTATCTATATATCCATATATCTATATATCTATCTATCTATCTATCTATCTATCTATCTATCAATCTATCTATATATTATATATATCTATATATCTATTATCTATCTATCTATCTATCTATCTATCTATCTATCTATCTATCTATCTATATATCTATCTATATAATCGATCTATCTACTATTTATCTATCTACTATTTATCTATCTTTCTATGTATACCCATATATCTCATTATCTATTTTTTTCTATTCATCAATTTCAAATGTTTTTTAATTAAGAAAGTTGTATACATTAGTGTCCATGATACCCATCTTACCTGCCGAACACACAACACCAGCGTCATCATGGTGCCAGCAGTTATGACTCCCGACGCCATTATTGGTACAAAGTTCTAGAGATTGTTCGTCTCCGGCGCACCTCACATTGTCCAGGAAGATTTGTCCGGTGCCCGCGCCGAAAGAAGCCGAGGATGTTGCCGAAGTGGCCGATCCGAGGCCGAGTTGCCGACAAACGACATTCGCATCTATGATGTCCCAATCATCGTCACAGACTGTGCCCCATTCATTGTTGAGGAATATCTCCACCCTCCCCTCTCTTGTGCTTGAACCCCCGATCAATCGGACGCGGGAACGGGTTGGTTCTGTATTAAAGCAATTAAGTCTGTAAGTTGTTCGTTTATTTGGTTTGTTGTTGTTGAAAAGTTTTGTTCCTGATCCGTTAATATTTCCAGCTCGTGCCGAGGAAGGCATGTTTATAACAATACATTACATACTGTTATTCGTGAAGACGTACAGAGTAGTCCGAACCTGTCGAAATAATCTTAACTAGCCTAGTTTATGCGCTCTGTATGTACCCTTGCCCCAGGCGTTCGCAAAATGCAAAGCACATCTGACTTAAAATACGAATCCGAACTTGACATTTTCATTTTTTACCAAACTTCTAATTTAATGACTAAGGACCTTCAAAAAGTATACGTTACACGTTAAGAGATGAATAATAACATGAGTTAATTTCAAAGCAATTTACGAACATTTATGCATATGTTTTCCTTACCTTGACCAGACATCTGACAAATCGCCCCAGCATCTTCCTGATGTCCGCAGTTATGAGTCCCGATCCCGTTGTGTGGACACGAAGCTAGAGAATTCTCCTGTCCAGTGCACGCTAAGTTGTCCAGGAGAATATTCTCCGATCCTTGGCCGAATCGGGCTCTCCCAGGAGCATCCAACGCCGAACCAAAGCCGAGCTGTCTGCAGATTACATTGGCGTCGTTTATGTCCCAAAGATCATCACAAACAGTTCCCCACTCGTTGTTCAAGAAGACTTCCACGCGGCCCTCGGCGGGATTGCTTCCTCCAACGAGACGTACTAGGGGATCACCTTGACTGTTACCTGGAATTACAGCGCAGATTACCCCAGCGTCTTCGTAGTGTCCACAGTTGTGAGTCCCAACACCACCATGTGGACATGCCGACAGGGCATCTTCCTGTCCAGTACACGCCAAGTTATCCAGGAGAATGCTTCCCGATCCTTGGCCGAACCGCGCTCCTCCAGGGGCCACAGACGCTGAACCAAAGCCGAGCTGTCTGCACACCACATCGGCTTCGTTGATGTCCCATAGATCATCGCAAACTGTTCCCCACTCGTTGTTCAAGAAGACTTCCACGCGGCCCTCGGCGGGGTTGCTCCCTCCAACGAGACGTACTAGACCTTCTCCTGTTTTCGATTGGTTTCGGATGAAATAAAACTTATATGTGATTTTCGGAATGGACCTTCTCTGGAGTTTACAAAAATATAAATAGAATATGATGTCCTTTTGTGACGATAATATAAATGTTGACATGTGGTTGTTATAACCAAAAAAAATTGATTTTCATATTTTATACACGGCAAAATAAATTGAAATGTTTTAAATCAATGATAAAACCTACACGTGATGACAAAATATATTTATGACGAATGTATTTTGTTTTAATCATAACAGCTACCTGATGACACTGAGCAGACAACTCCTGCATCCTCCTGATGCCCGCAGTTGTGAGTTCCGACACCACCATGTGGACATGCCGACAGAGCTTCTTCCTGCCCAGTGCATGCCAATTCATCCAAGAGAATGCTCCCCGAACCTTGGCCGAACTCGGCGCTTCCAGGAGCAGAAGTCGCTGATCCATGGCCGAGTTGTCTGCAGACCACATTGGCTTCGTTGATATCCCATTGATCATCGCAAACTGTTCCCCACTCGTTGTTCAAGAAGACTTCCACGCGGCCCTCGTTGGGGTTGCTCCCTCCAACGAGACGTAATATACTTCTCACTGGCGATGATTGGTTTCGGATGATAAATGAAATTAAACTTGAATCTAACTTTTGGATCCTAGATAAAATTACTCCAGATGAGATATTATACATGTTTACAAGTGCTCACATATACAACACTATATTGGCATTTTATTAACACTTTACAATGAAACTATATTTTAAAATTAATGATTTACCCTAAACTTGTAGACAAAGTATTAATAATTATGACGATTTTGTATTATGTAATCATATTAGCTACCTGATGAATTTGAGCAGATAACCCCTGCATCCTCCAGATGCCCGCAGTTGTGAGTTCCAATCCCGCTGTGTGGACACGCAGCTAGAGAGCTCTCTTCTCCGGTGCAAGATAAGTTGTCCAGCAGAATATTCCCCGACCCTTCACCGAACCTAGCGCTGCCAGGAGCAGAAGTCGCTGCTTCATAGCCGAGCTGTCTGCAGACCACATTGGCTTCGTTGATATCCCATTGGTCATCGCAAACAGTTCCCCACTCGTTGTTCAAGAAGACTTCCACGCGGCCCTCGGCGGGGTTGCTCCCTCCAACGAGACGCAATGTACCTTCTCCTTTTTTCGATTGGTTTCGGATGAGAAATGAAATCAAACTTTGATGTGACTTCCAGATCAGATTTAAACTTCTCTTGAGTTTACAAAAATAGACAAACATAGTATCCTCTTTTGAAAAAAGTAATATAAATTGTGAAAAGTGGTCACATATTAAATACAAAAAAATCATTATATTAATACACAGCAAAATCAATTGGAATTTTATCAATTATTAATACCACTTACACGTGATGACAAAATAATTTTATGACGAATTTATTTTGTTTTAATACTGTCAGCTACCTAATGACTCTGAGCAGACAACCCCTGCATCCTCCTGATGCCCGCAGTTGTGAGTCCCGACACCACCATGTGGACATGCCGACAAAGCTTCTTCCTGCCCAGTGCATGCCAATTCATCCAAGAGAATGCTCCCCGAACCTTGGCCGAACTCGGCGTTTTCAGGAGCAGAAGTCGCTGCTCCATGGCCGAGTTGTCTGCAAACCACATTGGCTTCGTTGATATCCCATTGATCATCACAAACAGTTCCCCACTCGTTGTTCAAGAAGACTTCCACGCGGCCCTCGTTGGGGTTGCTCCCTCCAACGAGACGTAATAGACTTCTCACTGGCGCTGATTGGTTTCGGATTAGAAATGAAATTAAACTTGAATCTAACTTTTGGATCCTAGATAAAAATAACTCCATTAGACATTGCGAAAGAGAAAACAAATTTATCAGATATTATACATTTCTACAAGTGCTCACATATAAACCACTATATTGGCATTTTATTTACGCTTTACAATGAAATTACATTTTAAAATAACCGATGTAACCTAAACCTGTAGACAAACTATAAATACGTATGACGATTTTGCATTCTGTAATCATATGAGCTACCTGATGAATTTGAGCAGACAACCCCTGCATCCTCCTGATGCCCGCAGTTGTGAGTTCCAATCCCGCTGTGTGGACACGCAGCTAGAGAGCTCTCTTCTCCGGTGCAAGATAAGTTGTCAAGCAGAATATTCCCCGACCCTTGACCGAACCTAGCGCTTCCAGGAGCAGAAGTCGCTGCTTCATAGCCAAGCTGTCTGCAAACCACATTGGCTTCGTTGATGTCCCATTGATCATCGCAAACTGTTCCCCACTCGTTATTCAAGAAGACTTCCACGCGGCCCTCGGCGGGGTTGCTCCCTCCAACGAGACGCACTGTACCTTCTCCTTTTTTTGATTTGTTTTGGATGAGAAATGAAATCAAACTTTGATGTGACTTTCGGATCAGATTTAAACTTCTCTGGGGTTTACGAAAATAGAAAAACATAGTATCCTCTTTTGAAAAAAGTAATATAAATTGTGAAAAGTGGTCACATATTAAATACAAAAAAAAATCATTATATTAATACACAGCAAAATCAATTGGAATTTTATCATTTATTAATACCACTTACACGTGATGACAAAATAATTTTATGACGAATTTATTTTGTTTTAATACTGTCAGCTACCTAATGACTCTGAGCAGACAACCCCTGCATCCTCCTGATGCCCGCAGTTGTGAGTCCCGACACCACCATGTGGACATGCCGACAAAGCTTCTTCCTGCCCAGTGCATGCCAATTCATCCAAGAGAATGCTCCCCGAACCTTGGCCGAACTCGGCGTTTCCAGGAGCAGAAGTCGCTGCTCCATGGCCGAGTTGTCTGCAAACCACATTGGCTTCGTTGATATCCCATGATCATCACAAACAGTTCCCCACTCTTGTCACAAGAGAACTTCCACGCGGCCCTCGTTGGGGTTGCTCCCTCCAACGAGACGTAATAGACTTCTCACTGGCGCTGATTGGTTTCGATTAGAAATGAAATAATACTGAATCTAACTTTTGTATCCTAGATAAAAATAACTCCATTAGACATTGCGAAAGAGAACCACAACATTTATCAGATATTATACATTTCTACAAGTGCTCACATATAAACCACTATATTGGCATTTTATTTACGCTTTACAATGAAATTACATTTAAAATAACCGATGTAACCTAAACCTGTAAGACAAACTATAAAACGTTATGACGATTTTGCATTCTGTAATCATATGAGCTACCTGATGAATTTGAGCAGACAACCCCTGCATCCTCCTGATGCCCGCAGTTGTGAGTACCAATCCCGCTGTGTGACACGCAGCTAGATAGAGCTCTCTTCTCCGGTGCAAGATAAGTGTCAAGCAGAATATTCCCCGACCCTGACCGAACCTAGCGCTTCCAGGAGCAGAAGTCCTGCTCATAGCCATAGCTGTCTGCAAACCACATTGCTCTGTGATGTCCCAATGATCATCGCAAACTGTTCCCCACTCGTTATTCAAGAAGACCTTCCACGCGGCCCTCGGCGGGGTTGCTCCTCCAACGAGACGCACTGTACCCTTCTCCTTTTTTTGATTTGTTTTGGATGAGAAATGAAATCAAACTTTGATGTGACTTTCGGATCAGATTTAAACTTCTCTGGGGTTGACCAAAAATAAAAAAAACATAGTATCTTCTTTTGTAAAAAGTAATATAAATTGTGAAAAGTGGTCACATATTAAATACAAAACATCATTATATTAATACACGGCAACATCAATGGAATTTATAATTATTAATACCACTTACACGTGATGACAAAATATTTTATGACGAATTTATTTTGTTTTAATACTGCCAGCTACCTAATGACACTGAGCAGACAACACCTGCATCCTCGTGATGCCCGCCAGTTGTGAGTCCCGACACCACCATGTGGACAATGCCGACAGAGCCTTCTTCCTGCCCAGTGCTGCCAATTCATCCAAGAGAATGCTCCCGAACCTTGGCCGAACTCGGCGTTTCCAAGAGCAGAAGTACGCTGCTCCCATGGCCGAGTTGTCTGCAAACCACATTGGCTTTCGTTGATTCCCATTGATCATCGCAAACAGTTCCCCACTCGTTGTTCAAGAAGACTTCCACACGCGGCCCTTCGTTGGTTCTCCCTCCAACGAGACGCACTGTAACTTCTCCTTTTGTTTTCGATTGGTTCGGATGAGAATGAAATCAAACTTGAATCTAACTTTTGGATCCTAGATAAAAATAACTCCATTAGACATTGCGAAAAAGAAAACATAATTGATACAGAATATTATACATTTTTACAAGTTGCTCTCATATAAACCACTATATTGGCATTTAATTTAGGCTTTACAATAAATTACATTTAAAATAACCGATGTAACCTACACTTGTAGACAACTATAAATACGTATGACTATTTTGCATTCTGTAATCATATGAGCTACCTGATGAATTTGAGCAGACAACCCCTGCATCCTCCTGATGCCCGCAGTTGTGAGTTCCAATCACCGCTGTGTGGACTCCAGCTAGAGAGCTCTCTTCTCCGGTGCAAGATAAGTTGTCAAGCAGAATATTCCCCGATCCTTGACAGAACATAGCGCTTTCAGGAGCAGGAAGTCGCTGCTTCATAGCCGAGCTGTCTGCAGACCACATTGGCTTCATTGATGTCCCATAGATCATCGCAAACAGTTCCCACTCGTTGTTCAAGAAGACTTCCACGCGGCCCTCGGCGGGGTTGCTCCCTCCAACGAGACGTACTAGACCTTCTCCTGTTTTCGATTGGTTCGGATGAAATAAAACTTATATGTAGATTTTCGGAATGGACTTCCTCCTGGTGTAGGTTGGTTTCGGATGAGAAATTTAATCAACTTGCATGACATTTGGGATCCGAGATAAGATTACCTTATATGTTACAGAGGAAAGAATAACGTCTATGCCCTGCTAAAGAAGACAACATACATGTAGATATGTCATGGAAGTGGGGAAATGAAAAAATTAATTTGGCTTAATATTTACACGGCATGTCTTGGAATTTTAAAAATCAATTGATTAAACCTAAAACCTGATGGCAAAATATAATTATGACGACTCTATTTGTTAGCTACCTGAATACTCTGAACAGACGACCCCTGCGTCCTCGGAATGTCCGCAATTGTGAGTCCCGATCCCGTGGGGTGGACATTCATCTAAAGAGCTCTCCCTCACTGTGCAGGCTAAGTTATCAGGGAGAATATTCCCCGACCCTTGACCGAACCGAGCCCTTCCAGGAGCAGACGTCGCTGATCAACATAGCCGAGCTGTCTGCAGTACCACATTGGCTTCGTTGATGTCCCATAAATCATCGCAAAACAGTTCCCCATTCGTTGTACAAATATACTTCCACACGCCCTTCCCGCGGATGATGCTCCCGACGATTCTTAGGTTCCCCCGCTTGCCGACCCGTTACCTATACATAATTGTATTGAGAAAAGTGTAAGCAGTACCGCAACATAATTATGAATTTGGACTGTAATACACAATGCATTCCAATTCATTATCACTTTGCGACGCTGAACATTAGATTTTAGCTCTGTATTCCGTCTTAATTTAAATAATAGTCATTTATGAAAAGTATGGTCATTGATCTGGCGGTTACCGACAAATCTTCTTTTGCAATTCTCAATATATAGTGTAATTCACCTGAAGAAGTTGGTCCACAGACAACTGCATCTTCCGAATGACTACAGTTGTGTATGGCAACCCCACCATGAGGACATATTGCCAAGGTTGACTCGCCTCCGGAGCAGGCGACATCATCGAGTAGGATGGGTCCAGAGCCTTTGCCGAAACGGGCGCTCGTTGGTGCAAGAGATCGCTGTTCCAAGACCGAGCTGACGACACACAACCTGAGCGTCAGACAGAGTCCAAGAATCGTCACAGACCTGTCCACCACTGGTATGTTGAGATATACCTCCACGCGACCCCTTCATGTGAATTATTTCCTCCAACAAGTCGAATATTTCCATTCCTCCTCTACAAATTAACAAAATGATTGACGAAAGATTATTCATGGAAAGCGACATTTAACACAAATCAAATGTCACAACTTAAATGTAGAGCATCGACCTCTAACCTCAACCCAGTTGCTCCATCACAAACCAAATATCCTTCATGCCCCTATATGTTGTTAACCTCTACGCGACCTTCATTCAATTTAACCTGAACGATTAGTCGAACAATACAATCACTTACTTCAAACTTATTTTAAGGAAAGTTAGTTTATTACAAATATTCATTTTTTAATCAAAATTTAAATTTTGCAAATTACCCGGTTTAATTGATACTTTTGATTTCCTCTACACAGAGTCTTTCACAATATCTCTGCTTACATCATTCTTGTCTCCCACATTTCTCCCCCAACCTGATCGTTCTCCCCTTTTGCAGCTACACCCCCCCCCCCCCCCCTCTTCCCTCTTTATAAATCTCTCACGGATCTCCTTAGAATGCACCTGACACCTCATCTTCGAGCATCTGAGGGGGTTTACCGCTCGGCTTACACACAATACTATGGTATGTCACCCAACGAGCTATAAGTCTGCACGATGTACAGTGCCGGACTGACCAGATGATGCACGGTTAGGTCGGATCTGAGCGATCGACAAGCAGCATCTAGTCGGTAGTAGGACATGTAGGAGCTCCGTTAAAATAAATGTTGAATTATATATAATGTATACCTGAATGATATCATGGATATGAGTGATTTTAATTTATAATATGGCGTAAATATTCATGTTTAATGAACGCCAATTACAATAACAAACAACAGAACAACAACAACAATCTCATTTTCACTGTAATACCTGACCGCGCAGACGACGCCGGCATCCTCATTGTGACCGCAGTTGTGACTTCCACACCCGTTGTGCGAACACGCCCGTCAACGTCGATTCACTCCTAGTGCATGCAACATCCCGATCCTTGCCCGAACTGGGCGCTCGACGTAGCGGCGGTTGCCGACCCGAGACCCAACTGTCGGCACACGACCCGAGCGTCGGGCAGACTCCAGGCGTCGTCACAGACAGTCCCCCATTGGCCGTTCAAGAATATCTCGACTCGCCCCTCGCTGGACGTGCTGCCCCCTACCAGGCGTACTGCAATTTCGAATTAGGTTATCGATTTTACAAATATTTTAATCGGCAGTGAAAAATCATCAAATTTTGTTTGTTCAACCTACGGATATTGAATGTGTTAAACACAACATTAAAGCCAAATAACAGTAATTGACTATATGAGCAATAGAATGTTTTGAATAAAGAGGTCTTTTACCAATTAGATTCAATTAAACCGCGGTGCATGCAATAGTTATGCAAGCGCACATATGCACGGCATGCAGGCTTGTCGACCAATACCCAGCCCAGCGGAGAGGGGCTAACGAGCGGTGAATTTAGGCCCAATTTCAGCGGCATGCCAACGGCGTGAATTAAAGTTTCAATCAAGATTTCTGCATTTAAAGATACTACTGTATTACAGGATTTCCCATCCATTCTCAAACAATCGTCATTCATTTTCATTAATGGTTAACTTCAATTTTGTATTGAGAAGTTCGGAACGTGCAATTGCTACATTTTATTTAGTAATGTATCATTTAATTCTGTCAATGACCAATCAATTGTAAAATTTGGTCATTCATTTTTGCAATGAAATGCGTCACGCCTGGTGATCGATCGTCATCATTCATTCGATTACAATACTTAGTCGTTCAAATTCGTCATGCAGTCACATGCAGTCAATTTCCCATGAGGGTGTATACAATTGATTTCTAAACCGATGACTTCTAAATCGATTGACTGAACAAAAAACAATTAATTTTGATATTGCATAAAAAACAAACGGTGCTGTCGGAAAGTCTGATTGATTGATTTATCCATACAATACGTTTGTGCCAGGAGAGTGGCTACGTGCATACTATAGGTTTTCCCGTTCATTTTCATACTATGGTCATTCAAATTTTGTCCGGAAAGTCTTTCGCCGGTCATATGTAATGTTAGATTTCGTCAGTGCGCACATAATTTGGTTCTTTCGCAATCAAATTCGTCATTGTACCGATCATTTTAGTCCAAGCTTTTTCAATTTCGTCCGATCGCTCCAGCCGGTGTACAATGTGATGATCAATTTCGTCATTGTGCATTCAATTTCGTTATTTTCCATTCAAATTCGTCAACCAACATACAAAAACTGTATTTGATACTTTGTTTCATCATCCTTTCATTATTATCCTTTGTTTATTTGAACCCAATGTATAGCATGAATCGATCAATCAATCAATCAACCAGACTTTTTATCCATTTTTTGTTTATGAATAGCAATATCAAAATGAATCGATTTTCGATCAGTTTATCGTTTAAGAAACATTTAAAATTGAATTTATTCATTTAGAAATGAATTGTAAGAGCTACAATAGGGAAATACATATCAACCAGGGCAACCAGACTATATGACAAATTTGAACGACTAAGTCTTGAAATCGAATGATCAATTACGAAATCGAACTTCACTCACATTGTGCGTTTTATAACCATTCAGGACTTATTCCATTGCAATATGACGAACTAGAATGAGCCAAGTTTGAATTTGAATGACCATTGATCAATTAGAATGGAAAATGACTAAATCGAATGTAGCAATTGCAGTTTCCAGAATTCTTGGGACAAAATTGAAGTTAGCTTTGTTTGAATTTGATTGACAATAGTTTGAAAATGAATAGGAATCAATTAGTATATAGATATCAATATAGATGATATCGGTAACTTTCAAAATATTGTTATTTGGCTTCAACAACAGCAAATGAATAAATAATCAAATAATTACGATTATATAATACTTAAAATTACACAAGGAAATGTATATTTTCCTATTGAAAAAGAAATCACAAATCACTAGAGTTCCACATAGCGGTAACAATGATTTTCCTTAACCCCCTTGGTGCCATGGTCTTCTCTAGTCAATACCTATACAAGCTGATCGTTACAGATTTACTATTGTATACTTATTTGACTTCTATATAATGTTATATTGCAGATTCACGGGGAATTAATCTTTTTCATGTAAACCATGGCCCAAAGATCTGGGTCAATTGTATTTTTGTAAAATGAATTTGGCATTCAGAGGGTTAGATCACTCATCAGAAATAACCTTTGTAGTGTCTGCCTCATGCACGGGAGGCCCCGGGTACGAACTCTGACCGGGTTATTTCAAGAGGACTAGTCCCCTTCTGTAAATGTGCTTAATTGGCACGGGAAGGACTTCAAATTTGGTACCTACCTGCTCCCGGGGCCGTCCTTCGAACCCGAATCGGTTCCGCAGTTAGAGACGGAAGCTCGACACTCATTATCAGGAGCGACATGGTCATCCACATCGACATCGACAGCATGTTTTTAAGACGTGCCATTGTTTTTCTTTGATCAGTTGAAAGAGTCGTGCATTGAAGCGTATTTATGTATGGCGAGGTGGCTTAGTTAGTCCACACGAATGTAAACGATTGACCGATAAAGTCGGGATAAAGTCAAACCGATTTTAAATATTATTGAAGAGTGATGAGGACGACGTTAATTGATAGTTTGAAATTAGCTCTCCATCATCAACTATGTGGTGCGGCTCGTCGAGAAAACGTGTCATGAAGACTTAGTACTAATAACACGAAGTTCACAAGAAAAGAGAATATCTATATATATTACAAGTCAATTTATTATATTGACTAATATTGCGAAGAGAACTGAGTCGACCCCTGTTGCAGTCGCGAAACGTAAAATGATCATCACCAACAAAATCACCAACTTATACCTGCTTGTGATTATTGACAAACTACATTCTGGAATAGTTTGACGGCGGTCCCAAACAATTGGTATAAACATTTCCTCCTACTCTCTGAAGTAAATACATCTGTGTCACCTGAAACTGTTGGTGTAAGATGAACATTTTCTCTCCAATTGTAAGGTATTTTGAAGTTATATTTGGTTTAACTGTGATGTTATCCTAATATGATAACGATAACGACCGCAGGAATCAAATTCGTCCAAGGGTTGACTTTCACTTATTTGATTTGATGCTGTTTAAAATAGAAGTTTATTGAGCTATATTCATGCAGCGTAGAAAAGGAGACAGGCAGAGGGGCAATATCTTAACCCTCTAAACGTATATTTTTGCCCAACCCATGCCCTGCTGTACATCCTCTCATTAACAACAACAAGAAAGAAGAATACAATGCTGAATGAAGATTGACCTGGAAAATCAACGTTAGCTATCACGGGTTATAATATTTGTTCTACCCCTTTCCCACATTCCGAGTACGCCACTTGTAAACATAAATGTCCGTCACTGTAACTAAGGTAAATAAATTGTTAACAAAGTAATGACAAAAATGTGAACTTAAATCATATAATTTGTAAATAGAAAGAAGAATACAACGCGTGGATGAAGTATGACCTATCATCAGGTCACGTCAACGTTAGCTGTCAACATGGCCAGGGGTTGGATTGTTTCACTCTTTTCCCACATCCCGGGTGCGAAATTTGTTTTTCCTACGAACTTTTTGTCTCTGGCGCATGCGCACATGATTCCTACGAACTTTTTGTCGGATATCAGACTTTAGTGAAAACTCTGCATGATACATTTACTAAATGAACCGCTACTCACCATGTATTATGGCAAAAGAAAATAAGAGTCATAAGAGAGGATTCGAACCCATGATACCAAGGTTTGAAATCCACAGCGTGACCAATAGGCCACGGAAACCGCTGATGGTCAGGATGGTCTCAATGTAATTATAACCCTCAAACTCAATCCTAGTTATGAATATTAATGAGTAGACCACGTCGCTGCTTATGAATAATTCATTAGGACAAAAAGTTCGTAGGAAAAAAAATTTAGCATCCCGGGTACGCCACTTCTAAACTCATCATTCATCGTGTCAATCATTCTAACGAACATGATTAAATTGTTAACTTAATAATGACAAAAATACCCCTTCTAAACTCATCATTCATCATGTCAATCATTCTAACGAACATGATTAAATTGTTAACTTAATAATGACAAAAATGCGAACTGTGGAAAATTATATTTCTAGCTATCTAGAAAGAAGGATAGAACGCGGGATAGAGTTTGACCCGAAGAGTCAACGTTAGATGTCACGGGTTGGATCGGGTTCGTCCTAGAGGGTCTGTAACTGGAGATAGTTGTTTGTTACTGATCCGATTAACTGGAAGGAAAAACTTTCATTTTTTAGGGATATAGAACAAACATTATCTGTATTTACAGAAGACGCCGTAAGATGACATTGCTCGGGAAAGTTTATGTTTTTTCTCCCTCGTCTTCTTAATAATTAAAGGGATCTAGTAACACTGTCCAAATCAACTAACCTTACTACGAACTTTAGCAGTCCTCACATACCTTGCTGTCAGAGGCGTCGGTCCGGGGGGGGGGGGGGGGGGGCAGGTGGGCAATCAATACTAGAGATTATCATAAGTACTGTATCATCATCTACCAACACACACAATACAAACAACAAAAAATATATATATGTATATTTATAAAGCACGCTGACGGTATACTCGCCAAAACTCTACAAAAAAGGTTAAAAATTACCCTTATAGGAACACAAATCTTTTAAGAGTTCTACATTGCTGACGTATAAATGTTTCCTGGGGGCTCAATCCCCAAGACCCTATCAATGGCTCTAGTACGGGAACACCTGGACACATCCCATGCAGGGCTCATTGCCATGCACGCTATGTACACCCATAACAGATCCAATATTTGATATCTTCTAACCCCATCTTGAGAGTGCTAAAATGCAAACTTCCAAATGCTTCCGGGGGCTCCGCCCCCTGGACCCCCGGCAAGGGCAATGAGGGGTCCCTGTATCCCACATGTTCAAAACGTAAAATAAACTAACAATTATATTCAAATTGATATTTGTATCCATTATAATGAAACATCTTCGATTTCATAAGATCAACAAGCTTTCGGGGCTGATGTGCTCCCTAGGCCACCGTTATAAGGCCCTTTAACCACCTATACTCTTTCAAATTTGTCCTCGCTAAGCCCTTTAAAAATACGCTACGAGTAGATCGATCCACTTTTGTATACAATTGTATCAGACATTAAAGCAGTTCTAAATGTCTGAAATTTAAAAGCTTCCTGGGGATTCGCCTCACTGGACCCCCAGTTAGGCCCCCAGTGTGGGTGCCCCTTTATTCAACCAATTGAGGGCTTCGAGCCTTCAAGACGCGTATAATGTGCGCAGAATAAAACTTGTTTTGAAATAAAATAAAGAGACTTTGTATTCCTATGTACACATCTGGACAGTTCTTAATGACTAAACCAAATATCTTCTGGGGGCTCTACCCCTAGACCCCCATGCTGGGGTGTCATTTGGTTATAATGTATTTTCTTGCCCCATGCTTCACTTTATGTTAATTAAAAACAAGTTATTGATTATGTAATATTTATTTAATATTAGTCTTCTGTGTATTTTATATTGTTTTTCGTTTACGAATATATTGTTTGTTTGTATATTTACTTGTTCAAACAAATTATATGTGAAATATGGAAATAAATTCAAATCAAATATAATGATGGCCATGTAAATTAATGGTGTTGTTGTTGTTGTGGTGGTGATGGAGTGGAGGTAGTCATGGTGGTGATGGAGTGGTGGTAGCCGTGGTGGTGATGGAGTGGTGGTTATGGTGGTTGAGTGTCGCGGTGGTGGTGGTAGTAATATTGGTCGTGGTTGTACTGGTGCTGGTGGTGATGGAGGTAATTGTTATGGTGGTTTTAGTATCGGTGGTAGTGGTGGGGGTAGTGGTAATGGTGGCTGTGGTAGTAGTGGCGGTGGTGTTGATGGTGGTGGTGGTGGTGTTGATGGTGATGATGGTGGTGGTGGTGGTGGTTGTAGCTGTGGTAGTGGTAGTGGTAGTAACGGTGGTGGTGGTGGTGGTGGTGGTGGTGGTGGTAGTGGTATTGTTGAAAGTGGAGGTAAATGGTGCTGGTGGTTGTGAAAGAAGATCATTATACATGTTATAAAACGCTCTAATGTGTTTACATAATATCAGGCCCGTAGCCAGAGGGTGCGTTAGGTGCGTACGCCCCCCCCCCCCCCCCCCCCTCCTCCAATTCAGAAAGGTCTACTTTTTGTAGGTCTCGATCCACTTTTTATCGGTCTCGGGTCCACTTTTTATCTGTCTCAAGTCCACTTTTTATCGGTCTCGACCATCTGGACCCCCCCCCCCCCCCCTTACGCGAGCCCGATCCCGTTTTTGTAAATTGCGCACCACTTGAAAATCCTGGCTACGGGCCTGAATATTGCCATGATTGTTGCAATTCTAGTCCTGTAGCCAAATCCAGATTTTGGCCTTTTACCTTATTTTGAGGTCTTAGTTTTAGTCTTAGTTCTTTCAAAGTGCATTCTGATTATCTCAGCCACCACTTTGAAAGAACGATAAACTGGAACTATTCGCAAGAGAATACCATTTGGTTGGGCCGACTTTCAAAAACATAAACTGATTTGTTTCGGGGCTTGTTTCTGCGCTACCACTTTACTGGGGAGGTGGTGGGGGTTTGGGGGGGGGGGGGGGGGGGCGGGAGGGGCACGTAGGAATTCATTAAACAATCAAAGTTCGATAATTTATATTTGGTGTCAAGTTTAACAGACATGCCAATCCATGCATGTTAAGTACTGAGCATAAAACCTGGAAAAGAATCTATAAAATCTTATCGTTTTGTAAACAATATTATTGACCTATGGGCGAAAATTTGTAAAGAAACTATGCTTCCTTACGGTGTTTTTGTAACGTTTGTTTGCCTATAACATAATTTACTTGTATATACATAAGATAACACACAGTGAGATATAACTGCCAGCCTGCAGTATATAATTGTTCAGATTCTTGCTTACTTTGCTTTGTCACCACAAAGAACATAATAAACTACGGTAAACTGGAATTTTAGGCAATTAAGTCACTTCAGAAATATACGTGGTATAGGGCAGAGGACATTTACAAACAAACGGGGACACATATTTCGAATGTGTTTTAATCTTTGTTTCTTTCGGATTACACTGCTAGTAATCGTCATCACCCGACCCTGTTGATGTATATCACAAAATCCAAGATGGCGGAGCAATCACGCGCCAGTATTCGGCCAGGTCGAGTCATCCTCTGGATGGTACCCCGTACTGTGTCCACGGCATTTGCACGGTTAGTATACTTCTAGCAATCACGATCATTCTCATTGAAAGTGCGTTTCGAATTTAATTTAAATTTTGTATTTATCTAACTCTACATATAAATTAATAGAGTATGTGTTTATACAAATATATGATAATAAAATTGCACTTTGTTTGATTTAAATAAACCTTCACAGAACTGTCTCCATTATAACGGGTCATTTTTTTTCTTTCATCCTCAAACATTCATTTAAATATAATTATGAGCTAAACTTAATCTTTGTTGAGTTATGTTTGTTGGTATTTGTTCTGCTTTAGAATACATGAGTAGTAATGTATTAACACACATATTAAAGATGCTCACCGCCAAAAATTTCAGACGCATATGCCCATTCTGTTTAACTATATGTTCATTATTTCTTGACCAATTTCGCTATAATATGAATTTTCCTTATAATCAGCATCTCAAATTGGAACAAACACAGTTTGTAATGTTTATATTGTCCTGTATAGATGCATGGGAGGAATTCCCGAGTGCGAGGTGTGGCTCGAACCCCTGGGGTTCTGTAGCATTGCCTCCAGGCTGCTCCAGTGCGAAGACCACGAGCAGCTCCCCGTTGAGTACGAGGGCAACGAAGAGGTGTACGCCCGAGCCGCGGCCAAGATTGGCGCCAGGTATCGGATCGCATTTCCACCGGAGCGGCTTTCGTAAGTATCTGGATGATTTGTTTGTAGATCTCAATAAATAAGTTTACATGATTGAGGGAAATGTGAAGGCTTTCAAAGGTTAGAGGACCTGTCTAGCTCATTTTCCTGTGCATATTTTCATTCATTCAAATATTTTCATGTCAGTTTAGATAGCTTATAAGTTAGTCAGGGTTTTAAAAAGATCTAAATACGATGAATAGATAGATATATAGATATATTATAGATATAGAGAAAGAAATATAGAAACATATTAATTTAATATTTATTCATCTGAATTAACCGAGTCGAACAGATAATAGATAGATATATAATTTTAGTTATTTGTTAGAAATATGACGGACTGAACTGAATTTCTGTAACATTTGAAGATTTAGCGTATAAACATTTTCTCTGTTCACTCTCCTATTTGTAGGGCATCCAAGATCAAACTCGCACTAGAGTCATCTCCGTCGAAGCACGTCTTCGTGAAAGACGAAAGTATCTTCCTGACTTCGGACGGACAATTCACGAGTTTCATACCGGAGGGGTTTCGGCACGCCTTTCTCATTCGGGACCCGACCCTCGCATTCGCATCCTTCCACAAGGCTAGATTCTCCCTCCTCTCAAGGGCGAATCTTCTCCCAGAAGGTGTGGATGAACACAAGTTTGATGTAAGGGTGCACGATGCTTTCATCCCACCGGAGAGGTTTTACGAAAGCCAGCACGCGCTCTGGAAGTACGTCCGAACCCATGTTGATCCCGACGCGATTGTGATCGACTCTTCCGATCTCTTGACGAAGCCCGCCGAGATGTTGCCGAAGTTCTGCGAAGCGGTGGGTCTGCCCTACAGCGATTCACTGCTCGAGTGGGATAATACCATCGAATCCGTGAAAAACTGGAAGTGGCCCTCCGACCAGCTTATACACGACAAGAATTACCTCAGCGTTTCCATGTCGACCGGGAAGTTCCTTCCACCCAGGAAACCCCCAACACGTGACCAGTTAACGGATGACGTCATTGCTTTATCCGAAATGTCTAAACCTTTCTATCAAGAGATGTTCAATAGTCGAATCATAGTATGATGTTATTCATATGCAATTTCAATTTGTATATCTGCAATGTCGCAAATCACTAAAACGTGATCACCACCAATTAATCAATCAAACAATCAATCAATCAATCAATAAATCAATCAATCAATCAATCAATCAATCAATCAATCAATCAATCAGTCAATCAATCAATGGCATGTGAATTGTTTCATAAAGTTTCTTACATGTTTATTCAGGATTGTATACGGTGCAACATAGTTCATTGCAAATATTGTTTCTTTCATGATGGCGCGTCATACGGAAACCGTTAAAAACAGGTTAAAGTTGATAATTGTATAGCCTATCGAAAAGCCATTATGATAAACTGTCATTGGAATAATAGCTGTACTGTATTACTTTATTAATTAATCATTATTACTTTATTTTTATGGTTAACCCCTAATATGAATTTGTATTTACCCTGGCCATGGTCTTAAAATTGTACTATCAATTTAGATTATGTTTGTACAAATATAGGTAATAGATATCTATTTAATAATGCAAGTAACCTATGCCCAATCTCGATTACATGGCTCTCACAGTCTTCATCTTCTTTCAGTCTCACTTTCAGGGGGGGGGGGGGGGGGTTCAACCCCCCCCCCCCTTTGAACAAAAAAATGTCACCCCCCCCCTCTCCTTAAAACTTGTAGCTGGTCTCGAGACCACATTTTAGCGGTCTCGACCAGCATTACCGATTGTCTCGGCCTCGAAATTTGTGAAGAATCCTGGTTTCGGTCTCGACAATTTTCTACGGACCCCCCCCCCCCCCCCCCTTACAGGATTATCAACCCATGGTCTTGGTCTCGGCCTCGAAAGTTTTCTACCTACGGACACCCCCCCCCCCCCCCCCCCCGCCGCTTACAGAAATTTGGCTGACGAAATAAACCCCCCTTTGAAAAAATCCTGGGTACGCCACTGATCTCCAGTCCATAACCAGTCCATAGCTTCGAAAATCTTCTACGGACACCCCCCCCCCCCCCCCCCCCCCAACGCTTACAGGATTATCAACCCATGGTCTTGGCCTCGGCCTCGAAATTTGTTGACCGGTCCTGGTCTCGAGCTCGAACATTTTGAAGGTACTCGGTCTTGGCTTCGAAAATTGTCTACGGACACCCCCCTCCCCGCTTACAGAAATTTGGCTGACGAAATAACCCCCCCCCCCCCCTTGAAAAAATCCTGGGTACGCCACTGATCACCAGTCCATAGCGTATAGTATTGTCCTGTTGATATACATTTTATTTGTAAAATATGCTAACATAATATGCAATCATAAAACAAAAACTTGGGTAGCTAGATTTATACTCCACGATTCGAGAGTTATTAGACGAAAAGGCTATTTCATTTAATGTAAATGATTCTAAAAGCCAAGTTGAACAATATGAAAATTTGAATTTTTGTCAGAGTTGACAAAGAGGCGAAGCGATCATAAAAGAAAAACAAATAAGCAACTAAAATTACATCTCGGGGCCCTCGTTTGAACTTGATTTGTACGTAATATATGGGTAACAAAATTATTCTAAAGGCCGTTCTGAAAAGCAAGTCGGATTACGGAAAAGGGTAAACAACTTTTACCAAGTCAATAAGTGAGACAGGCAGCCGAACAAGACTGTGGATTTAGAAATCCTTTTATTATGGTTCTTTGATTAAAATAATATTGTAATATTACGAGTGAAAATAAAGCATTTTATTCCCTGATTAGATATCTTGATATGACTGACATACTCTGTATTTATTTCATTTGTCAGACTCTCATTACATACCTACATTGTCTAACTTACATACATGTACACTGTTATTATCTTTATAAATCTCTTTCTTTATTTAAAATCTCACAACTAAAACGCACGACAAGATCTAAGGAAAGAACGTAAAATATGCTAAAACAACAACATTTGGCGCTGAACTGTTATAATGCAGTTATGCAAACTTATACAATAACCATGACAATTAGCAACTAAATCCCTCTACACACCCTTCCAATATCCTTCACCTAGTCTACACTTTACTCAATTAAACCCTCTACACACCCTTCCAATATCCTTCACCTAGTCTACACTTGACTCACTAAATCCCTCTACACACCCTTCCAATATCCTTCACCTAGTCTACACTTGACTCACTAAATCCCTCTACACACCCTTCCAATATCCTTCACCTAGTCTACACTTGACTCACTTAAGCCCTCTACACACCCTTCCAATATCCTTCACCTAGTCTACACTTGACTCACTAAATCCCTCTACACACCCTTACAATATCCTTCACCTAGTCTACACTTTACTCAATTAAACCCTCTACACACCCTTCCAATATCCTTCACCTAGTCTACACTTTACTCACTTAAGCCCTGATGTATGTTATGTTATATACTGCCCACATAAAAGATATGTAGCTAAATGTGAGAGGTAGGGGGCAATTGTATGTACGTAAATCTTGCCCCTCACTCCCACCTACCCTCTGTCAATTCAAAAAGTAACTGATGAAACACATACAGTTTTTCACCGATACTAAAAACAAGTATTTGAAGAGCTTAAGTCAAAAGGAGCTAAGTCCACTTTTTCAACTTTAGAAGGACTGTCTGTGTCTAACTTTGCACACATGCCTATGGAAATATGAAAATAGAACGTTCCATATTTGGATTCATATTGAAGTTGGTCTTCAATATTTATTCCAATCGGATACATTAATGGATATTCAAACAGTTACTAAACATATTTTGATTAATCAAGTTTATTCTGTCTTTTAAATTGTGTGCTCTTTAAAATCTTACACTTAGTTTTGAATTACCTCCCAAAAAGATTATTTCTCGAAGCGCACTCTAAACCAAAACTAAACTATCCCTTTAAGTCCATCCCGACTACCCCACTCTGTCCGTGAGTTTTTGTTTGTTTAGTTTAATGTTACACCTGGTTCATCTTTCTCGGCCGGTGCCTGGCTCTGTCTGAAACGAGTCCAACGATCCTCTCCGACGCTGCACAGATATAAAACAAAATCGTATATGCTAATTATCATGTAATGGTGATTTAATTGATGCTATACCATAATTATAACAAGATAAACAATTCTAACTAGTTTATGGAATATAGTGATTACCAGTACGAAAATAAATTATTTAAATAGGGGTTGTTGATAATATAAAATGCATGTAGAGTTGAAAAGGGCATTACTCATGCATTTGTTAATTTTTAAATTTAATCATGCGTTTTAATGTACTTAAATAAATACTTTCAAGTTATTCATGACGGAATTACGTTCAATATTAACCTGTAACTAAAAGCAGAACAAACACAAAATCTAAGTTATATTTCATTTTCACAATAGCAGTTTGATGAATACAGAGTGTATAAATAAAAAGGTAGTCGAAGTTCAAAGGTCAATTATTTCAAAAGTATATATGTTCACACCGTAATTTAATTGTATACCTTTACTGAATCATCAATATCAGTTCTTTGTTGTTAAAGATGACAGGTGCGAAACCCACTTTTTGCAAGTTTTGGCTTATGAATGGATTTAAATGGACTTAAATGTTTAAATTATTTGTTTTGGCTTAAACATCCACTTCTTGTCGAGCGTCCCTGCAAATCATCCAGGTAACGAGCAGATGAACACAGGTTGTTCTTCAAATTTCCCAAAAGGAAGAATTAAAATATATTTAAATCAGAGGACTTTGTTGGCCATTCCAGCTCATTTGTGATCGCAAAAACCCTTTCCCCACAGAGCTCCCCTAGACCATCTCTGACAGCGACAAGGCGATGGGCTTGGGCACTGTCCTGAATATGTCTAAATACTACTACTACTACTACTACTACTAATTATACTAATTGTAATAATAATACTAACTACGTAGCCTTCTTCCGGTCACCGCATGTTTCCACTTGTTTGCCTTTGGTCCAAACCGTATACAGTATCTCCTTCCCATCACAGAAGTGACACTGCCCAGACCAGGCTGTGGTCGATTGGTCATTGTATGACGTCATCACAAGTCCGATCGAAGGCAGGTCGCAGTTATGGCTGCCATACCCAACCACTGTTGAAGAATCTAACAGGAGAAGGCATATTTCGGAAATGAATGTATTTTAATCAAACAATCTGTTTGAAGAAGAAATTGTAACGTCTAACGATAATTTCTTCTCAATGTGAATGATCGGATGCAAATTTAAAGCTCTTCATTGCAAGTTGATATAAAAAGTGTGCTAACAAAAATTTATCTTTATCTAATTGGTGGAGCGACGGACACAATAATGCATTCGCAATTCACAATGTAAAGATGAATTCGTGAAATAGAAGTATGATACATGAATTTTCTAGGCAGATGCTTCAAGTTTCCCACCTGTGTTGCCTTTCAGTTGATCGTCTTTGGTCGACAGCTGTCCGAGTAGCATGCCCGTAGATGTCCGCGTCAATGTCAGCTTGTCGTTCACCTCGTTGTACCAGTCGCCTTCAAATTCACAAAATCCGGCTATACAAGTGAACAGGGAGAACAAGGATATATGAACCATCATCACTAATTGCTCTTTATACAATCCTACATCAAATTCCGAACACCCAACCAACATTACCAAAGTTTTCCGAATAAAAAAATAGTCTGTAAACTACATGTATATTCAAATATATCTAAATGCCATTTGTCTATAGCAGTCATTTTGTCTATAGTGGCTAAAAGATTGATCCCTAGCCTAGAAAAACAATGTTATGGAACCTTTATAACCTTTAACCAGGGGTTGGCTGTACGAAGTAGGCACTTTCTTCATATAACCACGCCTTCGTAAAGTTACACAATCCGACTTTTCATAATATGAAAGGGTAATCACAACGAACAATTATGTTCTGGTCCGAGGACTAGTTCTAGTGTATTCTAGTGAGCTATCTAGTCACTTGCTGACCTTTCTGACAAGCACTTCCCGAGAAGCCGGGCATACAGCGACAGGTGTACCTCCCTGGTCCATCCTCACACCGCCCTCCGTTCTGACAGGGAAGACTCGAACACTCGTTGATATCTGAGAAAACCCGAGGAACAAAAAACCAGGTTGTATTGGTAGCATCGTTTAGAAATTATACAACACGAAAGTAATTTGCTCTACAAATCGTCAGCCTTTTATCAACAGATGCATTGAACATTACATTCTGGAAACATAGTGCCAATAAAGACTATTAATTATAACTTGCAGATGCAGATTAGCAATGTTCCTTGATTAAAGTTTGATGAAATATTTCTTCAAGTGATTGTTTTGTTTCATATCAACAATAATAATTAAGAAAACATTATACCTCCAGGTACATATTAGTGGAGGCACTTATTACTCGTAAACTTTCTACAACTGTGGAAATAACGTCATTATGTCATATGACTTGAGAATTAAACTTCTCATTGTCTCCAAGAAACAGCGACCAATACAAAATTGTTAATCCCAAATCTGCTTACTGCCACACACGATTAAAATGATTATAACATTAGTAGAAAGTAAGATTGTATACCAATGTATGTATGGAAAGGGGGCAACACAAGGGAAAGGAAGCAAACAAGTAAAACAGCAGTTTTCATCAACTAAACTTATAGCTTAGAAAATAGTCTGACCTATTTCACACCGATCTCCGACGAAGCCAGGGGGACACTGACATACGTAGTCTCTCTCTCCAGTCGCTACACAGGTTGCTCCATTCTGACAGGGATTCCAGGCACACGCAGTCACGGGGTTTGATATTCCTGTAAGAAAGTCATGATATAAAACGGATGTCAAATAGTCAGATATCCAGAACTATATAATACCATAAGTAGTGATGTCCGAGAGAACCTGTTTTGACACTGATAGAATATGTAGTCTCTCTGTTCAATATGATCCAAACTATGGCACATTGTATTGTTTTCAATAAGTTGTACAAATTATCTTTTCAGAAATGTGTAATAATTTATAATTGAGAACTAGGTTAAATTTGGAAATTCCCATTCATTGTCATTTCTCGACTTGAGATTAGTGCCAATTGGCACTATTCACAATTAAAACAAGACATTAACATTCAGGACACTTGTCTTACTTGTTTCACATAGAGAGCCGCTAAAACCCGCCGCGCATTGACATCTGAAACTGTCTAGTGTATCCGTGCAGGTTGCTCCATTGAGGCAGGGTTGGCTCAAACAGGCATCTATAATATCTGTGTTGCAAATGAAGAAGAACAAAATAAAGATCAGGTGAAGCCATGGCCAGGCGGAGAATAAATATTGTGTGACACACACTTATTGACTTGTACACATATTCTCAAGTTTGTTAAACAGGATTTTTTGATAAAATTTTGCAATCTACATTTCCAGACATCGATACATTTCTGAAAGTTTAGTAAGAATCATGCAACACAATAACTACAGCCACAAGAACTGCGATGTTTAGGTATCATTTGCCTCATTGTAATTAGAATCATGCAAAAACTAAGCGTGGAAACACATATCCCGGTAGTGTCACTTCATATTCAAAGGCGTAACACATGATCGTTGAAGAGGTTGAAAATGACCCCCTGTTTTGCGGCGTTTCGCGTACATTTTCAGCAAATTATATCCCCTTTTTACAACAAAAAACAGGTCAAAATTGGCATACGAAAAGTACCCTCTTTTTGCATTTTGAGTACACAGACCCCCTTTTAATGACTTTAAGAACACAGGTAAAATAATAATTTGTGGGCCTTCACTAGATTTTTTCAAATTTCGCGAAAATTTTAGTAAGATTGTATCCTTTTTCCTATTTTCCGCGAACATATTCATGAAATATATACTCTACTTATAATTTGCGCGAAAATAAAATGTTTGCGAACACCTACTAAAAGGCCCATTTTAAGTCGAAATTCTTGACGATCATGCGTACACATCGTCAATGTGTAGTGACACCACCGGGACGCGAAACTTTTTTTGGGAAAACAAATTTTTTCGCCACCGGGACACATATATTACCAAAAGAACACGTTGACCCCTTGTATCCGTCTAGGCAACTGCATACGAACGATCCAACGAAGTCGGTACATTGGCCGCCATTGCCACAAGGGTTGCTCGCACATTCATCGATATCTGACATTGAAATGAAAATAACGAGAAATAATCAATATGAATATTGTTGAAATAATGTAATGGAACACGAACGTACGCCCATTGCACAACGTCATTCCAATATTGTTGCCACTCCTCGGTTATATGGATATCATTCAAACGCAGGAAATTACCTTTTTGCCATTTCAAATCCCACATCAATTAAGGAGCATATTCGCCGTAAACAATTATTTTAAAATCATCATACCCACGGATTTGGGCGCAGTTCAGTTGATGATCAATAAAGTTTATAACATCAATTATTTTGCTCTTTACCGAACAAATTATGGAATAATATGTGTCAATGTCACAACAACTACATAATATATCATACCCACATTCGACCATTTTGCAAAACACCTTCCTATGAATCTATAATTTACATCAAGCGATATCAATATCTAACATGATGGTAAAAGGTTGAGGTGTTATGGCACTTAACGCCCGTCATAAATGTGTTTACCTTCGGTGAGACTCGACCTGAACTCTATCCGAAAACCTCGGTCACTTCCAGGGCTGTTTGCCGCCAGAATCAGCCACATATGAGTTCCGGGAGACCCAATTGTAGCCGGATTCTCAGTTCCGCTTAAAGAGATATCAGCAAAGAAAGCATTCCTTCTGGGTCCGAAACCAATCAGGAGGAGATCGTCTTCACCGAGGCTGAAGTCGATGAAGTCCGCCTGGACCACATAACCAGGAGGTGCCCAAACGCTCCAGATGAGGTACAGGGAGTCGGGGTAATTGTCCGGGTAGTTTGGCGATGTTAACACCTCTATCTGGCCAGCTTCCAACATAATCGTCTGGGCGTTATCTTTTCATGAATAACAAAAGAGAAATATTTCATGTTTACACTATTGTCTTTATTTATTTTCCATACAAATCTTACTCGTTATCCCATTGTGCAATATCTTTCTTGAGAGTTATGTGGAACAACGATTTGAGGATGGAATGTGTAACGAAAGAAATCGGAAATGAACTCATTTTTGTTTTCATTTAGAATAATTAAAGACTTTTTGGCCCGAATTCTCATCAGTGGCTTTAACAAAAAAATGTATCAGCAACCAGCTCAACCATTTCACACCTGTGCACTTTTACTAGCCCATTGATGGTAGTTATGTGCCACCGAAGATATTTAATTGTTTCTTTTCATTATCCAAACAATCCCTCTAGTTCTGCCTAGACATCGGGGAAAAGAGTTGCTTGAAATTGAATTCATAGTTTAGTCGGTCACCAGTAATATTGTGTCCTGGATCATCCAGGACATTGACTTATCAGTTACCGATTATACTGTGACAGGAATGTCAAGTGGCCTATTGTCATGAAGTAGAACTAGATGTAATAATGAAAAGAAACAAGTGAATATCTCCGGTACTACCATCAACATGATCAATGGGCTAGTGAAAGTCACAGGTGTGAAACGGTTTAACCGGTTGCTGGTAATTTATTTCTTTTTAGCCCGGACTCAAGTTGAGCCACTGATGAGAATTCGGGCCTTTGTGTCGATGATTTGTTTAATAGCAATCCTTCGCCTAACCTCATCTATATGCATACTTGTCAATCGAATCGCATAATTAGTTTTATTCTAATCTCATGTCAAAGATTGGTTTATCTCAGGTTATTAAATCTGCAATACCCCGTTTGTCTACAGGAACCATGTATGTATATCAATACTAGCCTAGTGTAATGGGCACCAGAAGTGGCTCGCACTCACGCGTTCGGATGTTAGAGAACCCCCCCCCCCCCCCCCCCCCCCCCCCCCCCTCTTGGAGAGTTTCCGGCTACGGCACTACAAACGGGTTAAATACCTTCTGAGGTATCCGCACTGAGCTCCAGGCGAAAGCCACGGTCATTAGTAACGTAGTCCGATCGGAAGTGTATCCACATCTGAGACCCACTAGACCTAACTTCCTGAGTCCGATTCACACCCGTCAATGTCGCTATCTCCGACTGGCTCGTAAGCAGGTGCCCGTTTCCAAATAGGAGTTCATCCCAATTAAATTCTAAACTGGCGTCGGTAACAGCGGCTCTGACAACGAGACCTTGCGGAGCGGTCACCCTCCAGATATGATAGTATTCATCTGGGTACGGCTCGGGGTAGCTGGGCGACATTATAGAGATACCCGATGACTCCGCACGAAGGAATATGTCAGTGTACATTGTATCACTAAGTGCTGTAATTGAATTGGAAACGTGATGACCGTCAATTTAATATATTAATTAATACCATTATGTTTATGTACGTAAGGGGACAAGGAAGAAGGAATTTGTATCCTTAGGAAGGTTTTTTCCCCACCCTAGCTGCCGCAACCAAAATAGTGAGGAATAAACGTCATAATAATTATTTTATCAACTGAAATGAATTTTCATCAGTGAATATTGCTATCATTTATCCCTAACATTTTCGTAAGTTAGTACGATGAATGTCTTTGATATCAACCTTATATTCACCGGATGTCTTAGCAAAGCATAAACCAAAGTAATTTTAATCAGTAAATCGTCATACCACCAAAGAATCTGCATTCGCCAACAGATTATGGGAAAAAGGGTCCCCAATCATGAAACCAATTTAGTTTCATGGTTAGATTTTGGATGAAAGGGTAAGTTTGGGTTCACAAGTTTGTTTAGTCACCAACTATGGTCGATTGGGCTAACATTGATGTGCAGCTTATATTTAACCCTATATCACCTAGACAGAACCAAATCGAAACGAAGCTAGCATGGTTTACTATATATAGGCACTAACATTTTAAACATCAACTTAGGGGATACGAGAATTAAACGATCTGGGCCCCGTTGCAGAAAGAGAATAAAAACGATTGTAAAGTCAGATTTGCGCATTTAGTCACATGATCAGACCCCCAATTAACCGCTACCTTACAATTGATTGCATATATTTCTACAACGTGCGGGGCCCTGGTATGAAAAGAGATGGTTACCTCCGTCTATTGCGCTCTCGATGAATGTCATGAATGTGTCAACTCTTGCAAAGATCGCGGGATATCCTGGCCGGGCGCACCCTCTCCCGTGACTGGAAACTCCTACAAGATACCAGCGGCCATCGTCAGCTTCACATGACAGAGGACCACCTGTGTCGCCCTGAGAATGAGAGAGAGCATTTAGGAGAATAAAGTTATTCCCGTCTATTCAGACAACTGGTTGTTTTAATTTAATTCCGATAGTCCCAGGTAATACGTCTATTTCGAGCTTAAAGAGCTACGGAAGGGGGTTAATTATGGTAACCATTGGTTGAGAAAAGTGATGGTGTGGATTCGCAATTCGTACATGCCAGAACAGTGATATGAATATCTCTTTCCTCTACAATGTTTTCTGGAAAATGAAAGATGACAATTCAACAAACAGGAAAAACATATTTTGGTTGTAGCAACAACTCTTCGGAACACTTTAATAGATAAGATATTCCATACATATATTATCAAACTATATACTGCAATACACAATCAGACGCCATCGATATTCCTAAAGAAGTGAATATTGTGTTTGAACTTACCGCGCAGTCACCGACACCACCTCTCTCCACCCCGGCACACATTGACAGGTTTAGATTGATGTTCCCATCGTAAACCCCAAGGCAAGTCTCATCATCTACTAGCTCAACATTTGCCCTCTTCAGCTTGTCTGAAAGGGCACCTTGAGTGGAAGATTTAGTAAATAAATACAAAATTTCCATAAATATGGAAGTTCGGTGTAATGCATGCTAATTTGTACTCATTGTGCTGATCTCGTATTCATGTAGCAATGTATAGAATGGAATTAAGGCTCAAGATTAGATCAAGGGCATTCAAATGGTTAAACTTGACACAATTCTGAGAAGATCTTGATGAGCTCTTCTAAGAAAAAAACACCACCGCATACTTCTCGATGATTACTACATAACCAAACTGAACATCACTAACAAAATTTCATTACACATATCAAACAGTAAGTAGTTGTCTGACTCTTACCTGTTTCGTACTCCCTTCCCCAACCGGCAACCTGGCATCGCCGATAGGTTTGCGTTAGACGGGGAAGACACACCGGTCTTACATAATCAGTGAACGTCACGGGTTCCGAGAGTTTGGCGAGAGCGATGTTACCGTCGTCGCTTTCGCCGTCATATTCTGGAGAGATGTAGAACTCCTGAATTTGGACGCTCACGTGGTTCTCTGAGGGCGTTGAGAAGGAGAGATCTCCCAGAACAGTGCTGTCCACTAAATCAATGCTATTTAAAAGAGTGGAATGATTTATCATATTAAAGTACACAGTATATATGATGAGAATGGTGGAAGGGGTTGAGGGATAAATCGCTGTTCAGAAGAATTAACTGATTTTAAGGTAGATCTACAGCCGGGGTCGTTATGCCCCCCCCCCCCCCCCCGGTCTATTAGATTTAAGGGTTATGATATCCATATACTTAAATAGCCTTTAAATAGTTAAGATCGACTTACAAGCAAGTTTTAGCGGTAACGATCCACTCGGCATTGACCAAGGAGGCCCCGCATTCATGTTCTCCCGTCCCATTGCCTGATCGTATGGATGCGATCCACGGGATCTCACCGGGTTGTGCAAACACTCCCCCTACTACTCGTGAAGCATCGGGTGCGTACGCTGGCCGTGTCCCGCAAATGGTGCTCGCAAAGAGGTCTTCATGTAAGATGGAGAGGAAATGTATGTCGGAAATAAAGGAAAGTGTACGAGACTGAACTTGGAATCATTCAGGTAAGCATCTGTGCAGTATACGCGTATTTATTCAACCTACTCTTCCTATGCATGCTAATATATAGTGATTCGATAGCTCGCGGCTTCATTGATTTACATTTTATTACACTTGCCTTTATAGTGGACAAGCAGTTTTCAGCAGTTTTTTACATTTAATATATAGTGAGATATACATTAATATATATACATCATTGCGCTTGCATATTCAAGGCAAGATATTTCATGATAACTGTAGCACGGTGGTTCATTCTTTTGGCAAGGAAATTGTTAAAAAGAGATTAAAACTGTGTTGACATTTGCAGAACCTAAAGAAGGGTTGACATGTGTATTTCTGTGATCTGAGTGATATGTAAGCTTTGCACGATAAATGCATGTTATTACATTCTCCACTAAAGATTTTCAAATCCGTAAGTCAGACAATTTGCGCGTTTTAACCGGAGAGGTTTGCGCATATTATAGTCACAAATCACAATTCTGCATGTCGTACCATTTCCCGAACGTAGACACAATCCATTGGCGCCGGATTTCCAGTCCGTATAGTCCGAACAAGTGTAAGGCCAGGCCTTCCCCACAATACGTTCGTAGGCACTTTGGCAGGACGCTGTCGCAGCAACACAGTCGGCGTTGCAGGGTCCAAGTGTGGGACCGTAGTGGGGACACTCCGTGTACAGGGATGAGCATAGAAGCGGTAGCAGCTGTGCGTGGCAGTTGGACATGGTCGCATCCGATAACTGGGGTAGAGAGGTTTGATGACAATTATACGATTATTGAATCATCATACGTATTTTATTGCCTAATATTTGTTTAGGGTTATACGATGATTTCTTTTTCAGGACCTTAGTATCATCACAGTCGGCGTTGCAAGTTCCTAGCATAATGTACAGGCAGTGACATATACGAATTTGGAGTAAGCGTCTGGAGTTCTTCTGGACAAGTTTGCATGAATAGCCCAAAGGGATAGTCCAGTTTTGGTTTAGAAGGCGCTTCGAGAATTATTTATTTTTGTGAGGCAAAAGATTTTGAAGCCGAGACCAAGTACCTTCACAATTTTCGAGACCGAGACCAAGACCCAATGGTTGAGAATCATGTAGGCGGGGGAGGGGTAGTCGTAGAACATTTTCGAAGCCGAGACCCAACATTTTCGACATTTTCAAGGCCGAGACCACGTTTTTTCGCACTTTTCGAGGCCAAGAACATCGAAAATGACCGTCGAGACCGCTAAAATTTTGTATCGAGACCAGTTTAAATTTGAAAAGGGGGGGGGGGGGGTTGAACCCCCCCCCCCCCTGGGTACGCCTATGACCGTATCTCTCAACGGGTTACATAATATAAAGACGATATAATGTATATCACACCTATGTCATTGTCCGCAAACTGCAAATTTCACGAGTTGATATATAACGAGTTAGGCTTTGTACTCTACATATTGATTCTTCCCATCACAATTACTTTAATTGCGAGAACGAAAATCTTACCACTGTGTTAATGATAGACTCTGCTTCATCTGCGCTTTCGGCAAAACTGTTCGGGAATACCGTCGTATTATAAGGGACCAGATTTTGGCAAGTAGGCACCGGAATCTCGACACACTGGGCTGAAATGTCATGAAAAAAAACAAAACGTAATTACCCATGACGACTGATGGAATGGAGCCGATTGAGAGTAATTGATATCGTCAATTATGTGTATATCTGTGGGTTGACTAAATTGTAGCCTTCGGGCATTTTGCATGTGTTACAATTGTAGAATATTTTGCAATTGATTTGCCTAATATGAAACGGTTGATTCCTAACAGGCATTGAGAGTAATGCATTCTTACAAAAACCAAGATAAGTTTATGTACAGTAGAATATGTGTATTTCGGAGCATAGGATTCTGTATTAAATTTGTCTCCCACAGTTGTAGGCTCACAGTCAATGATATTTCAACCGTATACACTCTACGGGGGTTGTAATCATGTAAAGTTGTGTACACTGTAGGTTAACATGTATAGAACTAGTCACAAAGATACTCGGGCTGTGGTCCATAGATAATGCAAATGATATCAAAATCAAACAGTCTTGACAGGATTTTAGAAAATATAACTTACGACAATGTTCTTCATCAGAGAAATCGTAGCAATCGTTGACTCCATCACAGATCTTGCTCTCTGCGATACATCGACCCGATGTGCACTCGAACTCCTGTACCGTGCAAGCTGCAAGGAAGAGATAACATTGTATGTCGATGGCTAAATGGAAAGACCAGTTCTCGTAAAACTTAATTTGAGTGGCTAAAATTTGTGTGTTAATGAAAAGTGATATTTATTTTACAACCATGCTTGAATGACATGGAGGGTAGAAAGAATTCGTAATAACTCATTTACGATATTTGATTTATAGCCGTTAACATAAATCATTATGTAGACACTTGGGAGATTCACCCTCGCTGATACCGCATAATTATGGCAACAATAGCTATTCAGATATTAACAAAACGTGCAGAGATGTAAACAAGTTTTGGTACCATGTGTAGATCTTACCGTACCGAGTGGTAAACTTGTTTTGGTACCATTTAATTTCCACATTTACAAGTCGTCAAGCTATGTGTAGACTTTACCTTGCCGAGGTTGAGCCGTGAATATGATCTCGAATCCACTAGCCGTTGTGGACACATCGCTCGTGAATCGCAACCACATGGACGCACCTGGTGCCGTCACATCGGGGGGCAATTCCGAACCAGTCAGTCTCGGCACCAGTTCGGCGGTTCCGGAAATCCCCGACGAGTTCCCGAACCCAACGTAGAGGAAATCGTAGCCTTCTTCGATGTTGAAGTTGCGGAACGAGGCGCGAACCTTCCAATTGTGTGTAGAATAGGGGAGAAAATGTTCATGGTTTGGGTAGCATATTCAATCAGCATGGTCGTTATGCGACAACATTTATTATGACCGATATATTTGGATACTTAATTTACTGTAAAGAGAAGCTAATTCGTTAAAGGGATAGTTGAGTTCTGGTAAGGAGAGTACAGTTTTAGTGAAACTGAATTTTAGTAACCAAAACCTGCATCATTACATTACAAACTAATAGTTATAACTAGAAAGGAACACAAAATTACAAATGACGTAGTAAAGATCATGTTATCATTCAAAAAGAGCCGTTAAAACGTAAGAGGGCGCTCTCTAAACACTCATCGGTTTCAACCATTTTGAATAAAATATTGTGCATGTGATGCTTTGTTGAAATAGTGATTAGATAGAGAAATAACCAACAACTATTTAAATACCTATTTGTAACTTTTTTGAAAAGAGGAAGCATTTTTAAAAAATTTTAACGGCTGGTTCAAAATTCTCTAATAAACCCGGGGCCCGGGTTTATTACAAATTGTTATATTTATGGATATTTCAGCCGTTTCTGAACCGATTTTGATCAAACAAAGATGATTTTATTGTTTAAATATTATGCTCTTTCAAATTTTACTCTCAGTTTTTCATTACCTCACAAACCAATTAAGTAGTCTAGCGCCCTCTCTACCAAAACTCAACTTTCCCTTTAAGCTGTTATCCTTATTGTGATCAAATTATCTCACAAAATAATATTTTGTGTAGCTCCCCCTATACCAAAACTCAACTATCACTTTAACATTCCATGCATAATAAGTATTACCCAAGACGAAATATACAACTAGAAGTGTCAGGAAGTATGCACTTATCACCAGACCACAAACAGTAAGCCAATATACTTGCGTTTTGGGAAAGGATCTAGTAACAATACCAAATTCCTCGAAAATAATACTTGAAACTAGCGCGGTTCTCTCATACCTCACTATATTTGTATTATCAATATAGGCGTTTAACAGCTTTTTGTTTTCCAAATGTCTCTTCCATTATGAAGATATGTATGATTGACTTGTTCAGATGTATTATTATCTACTAGATACTTATAACTGTGTACAAAGTCATTATAATGCATTTAGCCAATTTCACTTTGCATTTTCGCTCATAATTCGGCCTTCATTACTCGACACATTAGATCACAAACTGATATCAATTTTATCATCCATTTGTCAGCTTTTTCACAGGTCAACAAAGTTACTAGATCCCTTACCACGTTAAATGTCTATATGTACAAACCTGATAATCTGCCGAAGGCGCAATGACAGTTACTAGATCCCTTAAACACGTTTAATGTCTACATGTACAAACCTGATAATCTGCCGATGGCGCAATGACATCCCTTACCACGTTAAATGTCTATATGTACAAACCTGATAATCTGCCGAAGGCGCAATGACAGTTACTAGATCCCTTAAACACGTTTAATGTCTACATGTACAAACCTGATAATCTGCCGATGGCGCAATGACAGTGTAGAACAGCTTCTCATTGTTCTCGTAGTCGTTTGGGAAGTTCGTCGACTGGATGATGGAAAATGCCCCTACCTCGAGCTCGACGACCTCGACATCTGTATATTAAAAGATATATACTTTTCACAAGAGTATGGTTGACTTATTCGCTCACTCTTAAGCCCTTTGCACACAAAGCCGACTCGACCCGATCCGACTGGTTTTCAGTCGGTTCAGTTCAGTATACGTTGCTTCAAGACTCCTGTTTTGCCGGTCAAGAGCCAGTCGGAGATCATTCGCGGAACATGTTGAATCGGTTACGACTCAGCGAAACCGACTCTAGTCTGAGTGAAGACCAGTCGGATTGGATCGAGTCGGCTCTGTGTGCGGTGGGCTTTCGCTTGCTTAAAGCCTCCTAGATTGGGGGTGGCCCCTATTTCCAGGATTACATTATTCGAACTATTACATTACGTTTAATTTGCACACATTTTCTTGATTCATTGTTATATGGAATGCTATTGATGTTCATGAATTAGCTGTATGTTTTTAAACGTTTGTTTTGTAAAGAAAAACAATCTCGTTCAGTTCAGATTCAAATTAAGTAAAATGTAAGATAATTGATTCGTATGTTGGACACATAGAACAGTGCCTATCTTCGTTTGTAATCGTCATCTGATTTAGGTTGTAAAACATACAGAATTGGGCTTGTTCGTGTGGTCGCAAATGAAAATTTGTCACCTTACAAAAAGATTGCACAAAACATGGATTATGTGGATGGACGTTTCATATTAAAACCTCATCGTAAAAAGTAATAGACACATATAAGACTGTTTTGGTTGATTCCAGTCATAACAGTCACCAATATAAACCGAACACAAAAAGTAACTTCACCCCTAGGGAAAACATCACAATTTCTTAAATAATACCTTTATAAAGATTTTTCTTTCACCAAATGATTGCTATGATGGAGCTGTAGCTTCTGTTTAAAAATCAGACATATCCGTGAACGTACAAATAAAAGACAAAATGGTCACTTTTCAAAAGCTGCAAGATTTCATTCATGGCTAACCAACATCACATCTGTTTTAACGCATCGATTGTGTCAAATCAAAACAGGGCCATTGCTATCGGGCTCTTACAGGCTGGTCTTCCACTACGTGGGAGATCCTTCACCTCTCTAGTTTCTTAGAATTTGTTTGTTTTCTCATTGCGTTCGGGGAAATGCCCAGTGTCCGTGCTATACGTTTAAGAGGGGTCCCAGCCTGTAAGAGCCCGATAGCAATGGCCCTGTTTTTATTTGACAACTTTGGCATGATGGATTTCGATGACTTGTTGCAGTTGATAGGCAAGGGAAAATGACAGACAATTCAACGTTTTAACCTTCATGTGATCTGTTTTACATGTGTGTTTATTTACAAATCACAAACAATGGCGGGAATTCAAACTGTATTGTTACACAGATCACAATCGATGCGTTAAAACAGATGTGATGTTGGTTAGCCATGAATGAAATCTTGCAGCTTTTGAAAAGTGACCATTTTGTCTTTTATTTGTGCTCAGTCAGCCGTACGTTCACGGATATGTCTGATTTTTACACAGAAGTTACAGCTCCATCATAGCAATCATATGGTGAAAGAAAAATCTTTATAAATGTATTATTTAAGAAATTATGACGTTTTCCCTAGGGGTGAAGTCACTTTTTGTGTTCGGTTTATATAGTTTACTTATACTCACTAGTAATCATGCGACGCCGACGAAATTAACCGTGATTATATATTGCGCCAAATGGATTTAGCAACTTAATTTGTTTTTCATGGATAGCTGTTAGCTAAAAAATAGGTATTGTTCTTTTCTGTGGGTGTCACCGACGAGAATAACTCATGCTTCTTTGCTGGGCGCTGTGGGTTGCCTCAGCAAGTGTTAAATCAGGGTCCTACATGTCTACTTGTTTTCTTTTTAATGGGCTCAAGAGGACCACCTAAACCTTGCCGCGCCAAACTGTCTACTCTCGCGACGAAGATGGTGAGGTGTGGCCTTCAAGGTATGTTCAAAGTATGTTGTCCTGATTCCGTCTATCCATCTACCTCACGGTATTCCTCGGGGTCAATTCCTGGATTTTGTCTGATTATAATCTTTGACTATAAACAATAATATTTAAAAATAATAATAATTTAAAAAAAGTTATTAAAAGACAATCATTCTTACCGCTTCCGCCGGTTGTTTGACCTCTAGTTAATGCAACGAATATGAGAAGGATAACGCACAGTTGCAAGTTCATGGTGAACCATAGGAAGGCGGCGATTTAGTAAATATCTCCTCAACGACCTGGAAATAATTGTAATAAGATATTGATATTAATGATTTCTAATAATAGATGGCTTAAAGTGGAATATATATTTAATCGCCTTACAGTATAAATATCCTGGTAAGATAATATTATAGCAAATACCATTCAAGCAAAACATGTTATTTCAGTTCTCAGTAATCCAGTTCTAGTTATGTGGTAATACTCATCAACCCCTATTCAGCATCTAGATGAGGGTAAACGTTACTGGAAAGGAACTAAAGGGTTTCTAGAGCCACCTCGAACTGCTTCAAAGAGTACAGTTCGATGATGTTCTGAGGTAGCTCGTCCCAGTCCATCAAAGGCGGAAAGATCGGTTTACATACATGTTTGCATACACAAGTTCCAAACACATTTATACACCAGGGTAGGGATCAACTCCTAAAATGGGAATGTCTTGCTGAAAGACCCAAAGACAGTGGTTACAGTCTGGTATTATACCCACAATGTTTGTATTGGAAGACGAAGGCCCATACCAATGTATAATTATACCATATATAACATAATCAATAAGGGAATTTATAAGTATAAAGAGAAACAATATTGATAGTGTTTCTTTCAAAAGGTGTTGTATACATTCTGCAAATGCACACGTTTTTTCACGTTGCAATGTTTCAAATGTTTATAAAATCTTTGATATAAATATTATAGTGCAAAATTTCCATTTTACAAAGTACCACTGGAAGTCTGGAATTATATTTTCAATCTTTTCCAAACAGTAATCTATCATAATCACGATAATCTGATAATGTGAAAATAAATAACACACTGTCTTGTCAATTTCTATGCAGTAGATTTTCATAAGCCTAGTAACTAATGAAATAGAAACTGAGAATTTTCAAACACATTCCTAAATTATTACCATGTATAACATTATTTCATATTCATCACTCAAACTGTAAGGGAGTATGCATAACGAGTCTAAATCGTTTCATAACTTTCAACCCAATCGAAACAGATATCCAAGGATTCATAAACACGACCCAATATGGCACTGCGTGTAATCGCATTTTTATTAGTTAACGAATACAACAATGTGTCATACATCATAACAAGTGGCGTAGCGTGGTCGGACTTATTGGGGGCACACACGTTATTGGGGGTGGGGGAGGGGGGAGGGGACATATCAAATGTGGTCTTTATTTTTTCCCACACATTTTCCCCTTATGTGTTTTTTCCAAATTATTGCGGGGGAGCACGTGCCCCCCCTTGCAACACCCCACCCCCTACCCCTACGTTGCTACACCACGCTCACGTTGTATGGATACACAATGGAAAGCACCTTAGCCATGAACAAACGAGCGGTTGTTTACTATTCGGATAACACCATATTTTTGTAAGCAGCATCACAATATTTTTTCATGGCCATTTATTACAATGAAAAAGCGCCCAACCCACGTATGCCCGGGGTAATAAACTTATTATATATGGGTTTGTTCTTTCATCCAACCCGCACACTAATAATATGGAAAACATCTTATTGCCGCGTAATTATTTACAGACATGTATCAAATTAGTTGTTTTGATTGATTGCCGGATAAAATGTAGAGAAATGAATCAAAATTATAAACAAAAACAAGAAATTCGTGCTTATCAATAATAACATAATATTAATGTACGTGACAGACAGAACGCTTGTATTTAGAGTGGAGATGACTTTGATCTATATTGACATATATAAGTGTTAAAACGTACAGTTTTGGTTGAGAGGGCGCTTCAAAAATAGTCTTGCTAGGTAATAAATAACTGAGTGCAGTATTTGAAAAAGCACACGATTTTAACATGTTTAAAGGGGTAGTCCAGTTTTGGTTTAGAGAGCGCTTCAGGAATTTTGTTTCTAGTTAATGAAAAGCTAAGGAACTTTGTTTGATCAAAACCGGTTCAGAAACAGCCGTATTGTCCACAAATATATTCGATTTGAATAAATGTTGGTGATCAACATGAATATTCAATATTTTAAGAAAATACCTTTTCAAACACTTTTTCAAAAATGTCTTTAAATACAAATATAAACGTTCTGGTGTTTGAAGGGAGCCATCTTGTGTTAACGGCAGCTTTTTTGAATGAAATTAGCTCTTTCACTTAGCCATGTATACGTTCTTTCTATCGTTTTAGCATAATTGAATTATAAATATTAGTTTTCAACTATAATTTATTAGTCTGATTTCCTAAATGTCAGTTTGACCAGAACTGTACTATCCCTTAGACAAACTAACCTTTATCAAAATCAATTCAGAAATAGTGGATTATCAATCATTAGAATAAAATGTGGGTCTTACATAAAAACACGTTTGTAACAGCATATTAGTATAATTTCAAACAGGGGAACTAACTATATATAATATAAACGAAAATGAGGAATGACAATTTTGATTCAATGTAACTTTAAATTTCATTTCCGTTTCCAACAAAAAATGTAAAAATCAATTATATGTATAATCATTTACAAAATAAAGGAATACATATTCCCCGGGATTCGCACCCGAGAACTGCAGATTATTGATGCTTTACCAACTGAGCTAGAAAGCTCTTCTGATAGCTAGTTGTTCGTCCCCGAACCCTTTTAATAAGTTAACTCGATGGTCAGAAGCTATGATAAAACCGCCCATTGGTAGAGCACCGGTCTCGGGTTCAAGTCCCGGAGGATCCCACTTTTCTTTGCTTATTTTCATAGAAGAATCCATAATTGTCCCCATTGCTTAATGCTTGATAAGGTAATCCTTTGCTTTATACTGGGATCTCTTTATTTTACTTTCACTTAATAACATTGTGTTGCATACTATTATTTCGTTTATCAATGAAAAATTTGCTCAAGCGAATGAATACGACATATCAAATACAGTTTTAGTTGCCTGAATAACAATTGAATTAAAACTTGGGTTAAAATAAAATAGATCAAAGAAACTCGGTTCACGATTATGACGATGTACCCATTATCAGGCATCAGGATCTCACTGAAAATAGACATGCCTGAATATCAATAATATGAAAGCAAATTATATCAACAAAATACTTAATGCGCAATAAAATCTTACCTTCTATCTAAATTTCTGATAACTGCCACTTCAACTTTTTCAAAGACGAATCAAGTCACTTGATTGTCCTTTAAAAAAATCCAGATTCAAGAGTATTCCAGAGTCGTAATACGATATATACTGAGTATTCCAGAGTCGTAATACGATATATACTGAGTATTCCAGAGTCGTAATACGATATATACTGAGTATTCCAGAGTCGTAATACGATATATACTGAGTATTCCAGAGTCGTAATACGATATATACTCAGTATTCCAGAGTCGTAATACGATATATACTGTATAATCAGATTCAAGAGTATTCCAGAGTCGTAATACGATATATACTGTATATTCAGATCATCCCACGTATAGACGCTCGGTCTCCGCCCAAATACCAACTATACATGTACTAGATCTTTATCAACACGATATATTTGTAGTTATGTCCAAATGTATTCATCCCAATAGCAGATGGGGGCGGGGTATGAGAGATTTTTGGTAAAGAGGGCGGTATCAACTATGGCGTTGTCTTTGCATTTTTCATTTTTTCACTACAAGGGGCAGTGACGGGGGGGGGGGGGGGGAGGGGGGGGGGGGGCCGAGGGGCAATAATTCATTTCAGGTGAGAGGGAGGGTGTGGTGCCCCTTGTCACTCTTGTCACTAAAGAAACGATTGGTCCCCGCCCAAATATATACCGAGTTACTGTATTAGTGGCATGGTAGTGCCTAGTTCAACCTAGACCCGGCCATCATGGTATTGCGTTATGTTTTTCTGTTCTGTATTTCCCCACAGGTGTTAGTCAGAGGTTAATAGTTTCTACTGAAAGGGGGAATCGTCCCACCACCCTTGGTGTAATTCGTTTTGCTTCTCCACTGACATACCTTTTTTTTTGTAAAGAAAGAGCAATATTTCCTTTAATAGAAACCACCATTCTTATGTCCGAAGTTTCCTCTGAACCGTGTAATCATTTCTTTCTATTCAATAACCCTATTTAATTCTAAGCTGCACTCGGCTGAGTGATTTTACAAAGTTTGAATTCAAAGAGGCCAAATACATCAACAAAGTGCAATTCGCTTTGCCAAAAAGGAAAGAATCTTATTATGAAGAAATATTTGTGTGTTTTCATTTACAGTCCAGCGATACTAGCGTACATCCATAAAGCAATACAAATACAAGGACAATATACAAGAGGAATTTCTTTCCCAAAATATGGTAAATACATTTCTCTGTGACAGATAAAAAGAATATTATTGCGTGGTTTCCAAAAGGTTCGGCGCTACTCACTAGCGTACTGGTGGAGGGAGGGAGGGAGGGGGGGGGGGGGGGGGGGGGGCTTGGGGTGCTTGCTATCCCCCTCCAAACAATTTTTGTATAAAAATAATAATTACAAATTAAATCATGGCTAATTTCTAATCTTATACCATCTCGTGAACTACATGTCACTTTGCATAATTTGGTACATGGCGTCAAGTCCAAATTTGACTCCTAGGTATGCACCAGATTGCACAGTTTCAAGTCCAAAAATGCAAAAGCCCCCTCCCACTGATCAGTCGGGCTTGGTTGCTCCGCTCCCTCGCAAAGTCTCAAACTCACTGCTTGATCCATATTGGCAACCCATTACGCTATACCTGGTGGTGATGCAGATTTTTGTTTGCCCCCCCCCCCCCCCCTCCCTCATTACGCCACTGGCCCTACTTGTACGTACATCCATAAGAACGAGATTATAGTTTGCATCGAACAATAATCGCCGACTTTAACAGAGGCCACCAACTACATCGTAGAGACAGTTAGATCTCTTTCATTGCTTCTATGCGTGCGTTTTGATACATTCGTCTAATTCAGGATCAGCGTTTTGTTAAGAAATGTTAAGAAATTGCCTAAAACAGGTTTCAAAAAGTTAATTCTGGACTCGACAAGTGTAAACAAACGCAATTTTAATCATCGTTTCATCTTTGTATTCATTTATTTCCCAAAAGGGGAGCGTTTAGTATGTTGAAGGAGCAATAATGTACACAGTGGTTTGGCCCCCTGCTTCTCAATACGCTTCGCGACTGACATGCCCTCAAAGGCCTCAAAACAGAAAGAAAGAGATCTAGATGTTCCCTTTATTGAACCATATATTTGTATGTCTGACGTTTGCCTGCTCGTGACCCTGCCATGCCTACGTACCCTTTCTTTCATATTCAATATCTTTAACTAGCCTGAGTGATTTTCAAAAAAGCCTTTCATCACAAAAAAGTCGAGTCGTTGTGCAAAAAGGAATGCGAAATAAAATGGAATATGAATGAAATGTTCGCGTGGTATCAATAGAAGTGCAGTCATTTGTGTAAATTGCACACCAACAAAATGTTGACTTGAACACTTTACCGAGTTTTGCTTATTCTGGAGTTAAAGCCAAAATACATGAAATAACGCATGTCTACGCGTCAAATGAAATAATAAAACTAGTATTGAATAACTATGACTAATCTAATTAGTGTGTGATATTACAATACCCGTTACTGGATCACAAATTGCATCGAACACTAAGCCGGAATTGTATTATCTTACCCTGAACAGCAGAATGCATTTATTTTTGGCATATACATCGAGCATGGTGGCCTTAGCGGTTAGACTGTCCGCCTCATGCACGGGAGGTCCTGGGTTCGAACCCAGACCGGGTCTTACCAAAGACTTTAATACATATTACATTCTACCTTCTAGTCGGGCGCTCGGCATTTATAGAATGGAGAAGGGAAAGTTAAACACACGGAGTTACCCCCTTCTGTAGCTTTCGCTACATAGGTCTACGCGTGGCCCAGGGCTAATCGGAGAACAGCGCCACCTTATGTGCCATATTTGGCACGGGAATGACCTTCTTTTTCTAACTCTCATGTCTTATTGTAACCCTCTCTCCTATTTCCTTTCTCCTTTTCCCTTCTATGTTCTTTCTCCTCTTCTTTCCTTCTGCATTTCTCCCTTTCCCTATTCTACCCTTTTCCTTACCTCGCTCTCCACCTGTCTTTCCTTAATTGTCATAATGATTATTATGGTGTTTGACGATGTATGTATGTAAATGATCTTACATGTTGATATTCAGATGTTGTCATTATATAAATCTTATTAATTGTGATATAGTGACCCCAAGACAATTTTCCATTGAGTTAGACCAATCAAATATTGAATTTAATTGAATAAAGCATGCTACAACCAATGAAACTAAGCAACAGGATGTGTATGTACCACGCGTATGCTATTAATACAAGTGTGTACATATATTTATCTAAACAAGGGAAATGTAATTTTAAATGAAAAGTTTGTATTCAATATCCGAATCTCCACTCGATTTTCAACCGGTTTTGTGTTACTTAATTGTTTTATGTAATCACGGACATAATGTTGTTTTGTTAATTTTGTTCAATACATGAACAAACACACACACAGTTACACAAACACGCACACATACACACACACACACACACACACACACACACACACACACAATAAAATATTGTCACATGCAAGTAAGAAATGAACATAAACACAAAACACATACCTCAAGACACATGTATATGTGTTGAATTGAACGCGATACTATGCAATACAGGATGATATATCAAAATGTACCGAATTATGATTATAACCATTGTCGAGTATTAAGGACCATTTTCTATGCTAGGCATATGGTTAGTTGCCAATATTTATTACAAGTAACCATATTACACCAAAGCCATAACGTACACACATAGCTAAAAATGTACTATACAAACACTAAATTGTATGGACGAAATACTTATGAAACTAATCACATCCCGAAGAGAGGAGTGCCTTTGCTTCTGTTGGCAATACGAAAACAAATATGTATGAATGAACCACTAGAGTTCTAAGTAAAATTTTTGGATTTGAACAATGTTACGAGATCTCCTTAAGAATATACAACCGCAAGTGAAATATGTTTTCGAATACAGTTACATATTATAACTATAACATAGCATGTTATTTTTACGGAATATTATGCAACACGTGTACAAAGTGTTTACACATAATACAAAAGTTGTGATACCTTTTGTGTCCGTCTTCAAACGGATCTTACGAATACATTTTAACCTTTATTTTATTTTCAATGGGAAATAATATATTGCATGCTTTTTGGAGGTTTCAATTTTGACTTTAAACAACTATTGCGTTATACTTAGTACAGGTGCAAACAACAGTTCTGGTCTCATTTCTAACGCCTCATAATGAAACGAAAATAAAGAGTTTCAAAGAAACCGGAAAGACCAATAGGGGATCACGGGAGTTTGGTTGACTCAGACAAAGTGACTAGCTCCTGTTAACATTAGCAAAGTTATATTTCACCTTATACCATTACATATTGTCATTACGCCAAACAAACTTACGAAATATAGTTAAGATCTTAATGTTTATAACTGTACAAATACATTTAATAATATACTAAAATAAATGAAAGACAAGGGGAATAAATGTTATGGACCCATCGAAGTTACAATCCGTTGATATCCAAAACAACATACGATCGACTACGTTAATTACAGACAAGGAAGGCGAAATAATGTTAGCCTATAACTGTATTTCGTTTAAAGTGAGGCCTGTATTGTGTCTAACTCCACGAAAATTACTTGGAGCTTCCTCATTTCTCTCCTACCGTGTTGTTTAGCTTATGGTAAGAGAAGAATAAAATAGGGTTAGATTTTTTCAAATGTCCCTTTAGTATGACGATATCTATCATTCAGCTCAAGAGCGTTAATGAACGGTCATAAACCCCATAAACGTCATACAGTAATTCGTTGTAAAAGCTGACGCATATTTTCGCTTTTTTATCCAAGAAAGCACTGTTCTATTTTAATGAATCTTTCGCACATCATTTGGACATATCTTACAATGATTTTGGTACAGGATTAAAGTCTCAAATCTCATTTGGGGCAATATCTGACTCTTTACAGGTGCACCTTTAAACAATCAACATTTGTATTAAACTTCTACACACATAAGATGGTACATTGAAACGACATAATTATGATTACGGTAAAGAATGGCATGAATAATCAAACACATTCTTTACAATACCTCTATTCAGTAAATTTGTTTACAAGTACTCATAATAATCACAATGTTATTGATATAATACAAATAACTTCAATACAAATCGTTGTGTTGAACGCAGTACCATTGTTTGTTTAGGGATCACACAACTATTATACCACAAGTAAACACTGACAAAGGGATACTGAAATATTGGTCACCGTACTCTGATATGAGTATTGGGCGAAGGTTACATGATACAAGGAATGGACGAAATGCAATTTGACATTTCTTCCTAACGCATTGCCACATGTTTATAGGAAGCAAATCTCGATATTTTCAAATTAAAACCATGAATATCTCTAATATCCATGATAACGAAGTGGAAATTCGAAGAAAACGAAACAAAACTCATAATTCATACTTCGTTTATGATGAAACAATAATGCATGCAAGAACCTCTCGAGTCTCGTCGATTCAGACACAATTACTACCGGTACTCCCCCACTATATTTTGCAATGCCCATAGAGTGAATACAGGTTCACCAAATTCCCGTAGACAAAGGGTTAATTGTAAACAAATAATACACGCAGCATGGTATAATACTTTTGTTTCCTATCTTGGTCTTGTACTCAAACTTGGGGTGCTGGCGCTTGGCTTTGTCTGAATCGGGTCCAGTTGTCCTGGCCAACACTGTCAGATAAAAAGAAAACAATGAACACATTAATATTCTTCGAACATCAATGCCGCGTCTTCTTGTTACAAGATTTGTTTAGAGCGACCTGCATTGCGCTGGGTGCTTCCAGTGTAAAATTAGAACCTGGGTCGGTGACGAGCAAACGAAAATGTATTTATATATTATTATTATACCTGACAAAAGACAGTCACTTATTCACAATACAATAATGAATGCATACATGTTATAAACATCATTAACATATAGTAAATATTAAAGGGATCTTGTAACTTTGTTGACATGTGCGAAAAGTGATAAATTGTTTGATGTTATGTACAAACCTGTTATCTGATATGTCCACTCAGTGGGTATTGTGTGAAAATTTCAAGTTTAATGAGCAAAAATGCAAAGGGATACCTACTAACGCACTGACTTTGTACACGCGGCTGCGACTGTCTAGTGGATAGTTTAAAATCTGAACACTTCAATCGTAAATATCTTTTTAACGAAAGGGAAATTCGAAAAACCGAAACATGTTCCATGCATATATTGTTAATACGAGTAAAACAAGGTATGAGGGAGCCGCTAGAATTCCAATTGAATTTTGAAGATTTGGACAATGTTACTAGATCCCTTTAATGATAATGATGATAATGATCAATAATATTAAACATGTTGCTCCATATCAACTGTAAGACTGAAGCCAACCTTAGTATTAGCTTTGCAAAAAGTATTATCAAGATATCACGAACTTTATATACACCTGTAGTGCCATATTCATAAAAGCCCGATAGCCTATCTGTCAGCTAGGCCTTATCTCCTTGCCAAAATGCCAAGTTGGACGATAAGTAGCGGCGAACACATGCAACTCGCTTGGGTGATCACCTTTGTTTTCACAGACCAGTGCACAACACACACGTGCATGGGTATGTCTTTAGTAATGTGTGTAGATTTTGCGTGCTGTCTATGCCCTTACCATATCGACCAATCAACGAGCGTCTAAGCCTTGTAATACAATAGCCATTTGAAATCTTCGTAGCGGGTTGCTAAATCGTAATTCAAGAAGCACTTCTAACCATACCGATAACAAGCTAACAACTCGGATGACCTAATTTATTCATCGTGGCTGTCATGGTAACAGTTCCATCTGTCGCAAGTTTGTTTGACATTGCAACATCGCATAAATGCGCAGTTAATTCAAACTTGTGAAAGAAAGAATGTCCCACTTTCTTCCTGTTAGGGGCCACTCGAATGTATGTGAGCTATACAGAGCGCACAGCGTGTGCGTTTCAACATGGCGCCTCCATATCATAATGGTACTTGAAACAGTGCCTTTTATACTAGACGATGGAGTAACTTTAATTACTTACCGGGTCGCCTTTTTATGGTCGGCGCAAGTAGTTACTTTGCTTCTATTTATCCACGTGGTGTGTATAACTTCGGTCCCGCTGCACAGGTGACACTGGCCGGACCAGGTCGTGGTCGACTCCCCATTGTCACGTGACATCACTAAGCCAAACGATGGCGTGTCACATGATTGACCACTGGCATATCCCACAACAACCGTTGCAGCTGTATTCAAAAAGTATAAAATGGTTGTATAACTTGTCAGTTATTGCCTAGATACGATGTATTTAGACACGATACAAATAATCTTTTGAAAGCATGTCATAAATGATTATGAAAGTCAGCGGTTATCACTTGAAGACTACATTATTACAATTTGCATAAACAGTCATGTTGTGTTGATTCTATCGTAAACAAATATATTCCCTATTTAAAGCATATAAGTCACAATAAATTAAAGCGTCTATATGTCTTAGCATATTCATAACAAGCTTTTTAGCAGCGTTTTAGCTGATATCAGGCTTTTTTTTTTTACCGAGAATAAATAAATACACCCAAACTCTACTAACTCAAGTTCAGTTCGACCAATACGTACTTTCACTTCCAGTGAGGAGTTCTTCGTTAGTTGAATATTCCCCGAGGAGCATTCCGGTAGAGGTCTGAGATAACGTCATCTTGTCATTCACGCTGTTGTACCATTCCCCTTCCAAATCACAGAATCTGGCTGAAATGACAATTGCAAACACAAACAAAAACTGCAACGAGTATTGTAAAGCATTTGTATCGTCATGATTTCATCCTAAAGGCCTGGTCACATCTGACCGAATTGCGTAAACGTATGCCAAACGTATAGAAAATATGCGAAATAAAATCATTCGGTGACGAACGTAATCTCCATTGTTGCTCGAAGAACGGATATGAAACGGATTTAACCTACAAAAATGCACGATTACCAGACATCACCGTATGAGCAACGGACAACACCGTACGAGTAACTTACAAGAACCGGTCAAAACGAAAGTGGAACGTATAAGAAACTGACAAAACGTTCTTCGAACGTATTTATTAGCCCGGTCATATCTGACCGGATTGCGAAAACGTATGCCAAACGAACAGCAAAATTGTCAATCCGTTCGTCTCCGTTTCTCTCCGTTCGTATACATTTCTTGTCCTTTTCTTGTTCGGTGTATACGTTCCTTGTACGGCGATGTCTGTTCTATCCGTTTGAAAGTTTTGTGCATGCACAAAACTTGAAACGGACACCACCGAATACAGTCGTCCACTGGTCGTACGTTTGTTGTGCGCTGTGCATCCGTTTTGTTCGGAACTCGTACGTTTCTCGTCCTGTACTTGTCAGTTCGTATCCGTTGATGTCCGGTGGACGGGAAAACTAACGGATAACGAACAAAACGGATGCACAGCGTACAACAAACGTACGACCAACGGACGACTGTATTCGGTGGTGTCCGTTTCAAGTTCAAACGGATAGAACAGACATCGCCGTACAAGGAACGTATTCACCGAACAAGAAAAGGACAAGAAACGTATACGAACGGACAGGCGCGCCGGAAGCAGTTTGGGATTGGTGGGGGGGGGGGGGGGGGGGCAAAACCCTAAGGGGGCTCATGATTTATGTGTTTAGGGGCTCATGCCCAACACACTCACAGGGGTAAGAGTGAGACATTGCGAGGATAAAGCGACCAAGCCCGAGGGAGCGACGTGACTGAGCGGGAGGGGGGGGGGGGGGGGGGGGTGGGAGGAGGGTGTTCTCCCCTCCCACGGAAGGGAGCTTTTGCATTTTTGGACTTAAAATTGTGCAATCTGGTGGATACAAACATAAACCATGCCACATTATGTATGATCCAACAACATAGCTTACAGCCAAAAATGAGTCCCGAGGGGCAAAGCGACCGGGGGCTGGGGCAGAGCCAGAGCGGGAGGGTTTGGGAGGGGGTATCCCCCTCCCACGGGGAAGATTTTGCATTTATATACTTGTAATGGTGCAATCTGGTGCATACAGACATAAAGCATATGCCACATTATGTATGATCCAACATCATAGCTTACAGCAAAATGAGTCCCGAGGGAGCGAAGCGACCGAGGGCTGGGAGAGACAGAGGGGGAGGGTTTGGGAGGGGGTATCCCCCCAGCTAGCCACCTGACGTCGGGCCGATGTCGGAAGTTGGTTGCCGGATGTCGGCATATCGCCGTTGGCTCGAGGTTAAAATGTCCGCCAGGCCAACATCGTCACGACGTCATTTTTGTGATATATTGGCATAACGTCATTTTCCGACAATGGCCCAACATCATGTCATGAGATGATGTTGGGCCATTGTCGGAAAATGACGTTATGCCAATATATCACAAAAATTACGTCGTGACGATGTTGGGCTGGCGGACATTTTAACCTCGAGCCAACGGCGATATGCCGACATCCGGCAACCAACTTCCGACATCGGCCCGACGTCAGGTGGCTAGCTGGGCCCCTCCCACGGGGAAGATTTTGCAGTTATATACTTGAATTGGTGCAAACTGGTGCATACAAACATAATCCATATGCCACAGTGATCCAACAACATAGCTTACAGCCAAAAATTAGTCCCGAGGGAGCGAAGCGACCGAGGGCTGGGGCAGAACCAGAGGGGGAGGGTTTGGGAGGGGGTATCCCCTTCCCACGGGGAAGATTTTGCATTTATATACTTGAATTGGTGCAAACTGGTGCATACAAACATAAACCATATGCCACAGTATGTATGATCCAACATCATAGCTTACAGCCAAACATTAGTCCCGAGGGAGCGAAGCGACCGAGAGCTGGGGCAGAGCCAGAGGGGGAGGGTTCGGGAGGGGGTATCCCCCTCCCACGGGGAAGATTTTGCATTTATATACTTGAAATGGTGCAATTTAGTGGACGTCACACAAACAGCCAGAGCAATGGCAGCCTACACAGGAACTACGTGGCCCGGTACAGAAAAACCCACCCCAGACGTACCATACGCAAGTTACACAACAAACTGAGATAATTTGTTTGCGCGCGGGCTGGGGCAGAGCCAGAGGGGGAGTGTTTGGGAGGGGGTATCCCCCTCCCACGGGGAAGATTTTGCATTTATATACTTGAATTGGTGCAAACTGGTGCATACAAACATAAACCATATGCCACAGTATGTATGATCCAACATCATAGCTTACAGCCAAAAATGAGTCCCGAGGGAGCGAAGCGACTGAGGGCTGGGGCAGAGCCAGAGGGGGAGGGTTTGGGAGGGGGTATCCCCCTCCCACGGGGAAGATTTTGCATTTATATAAATGGTGCAATTTGGTGCACGTCACACAAACAGCCAGAGCAATGACAGCCTACACAGGAACTACGTGGCCCGGTACAGAAAACCCCACCCCAGACGTGGTACCATACTCAATTTACACAACAAACTGAGGTAATTTGTTTGCGCGCGAAGCGCGCAGCGAAAACTTAAAATAGATGTATGAATTAGTTTTTAAACGTTAGAATTAACAAGTATTGGCTCATGCATTTTATTTTTCTTTCCCACTCTTCTTCATTTTCTTTTTCTTTCTTTCTATTTTGTTTTCTTTTTTTTTTTTTGTTGGGGGGGGGGGGGGGCTTATTGGGGGGGGGGGGGCAAAAATGTGTTTCCCCCCCCCCCCCCCCCCACTTTTTGGATTGGGGGGCGGCCGCCCCCCCCCCCCCCCCCCCCCACTTCCGGCGCCTATGCGAACGGAGACGAACGGATTGACAATTTTGCTGTTCGTTTGGCATACGTTTACTCAATCCGGTCAGATGTGACCAGAGCCTAAGTATTTGATTAAAGTTGCTAATCAGAACCACCGTAAGCTGCACTAATCATACACAATACATTTTTTGCAGGATACGTGCGTTACTAAAAATGTATGGAGACGTTAAAGGAGAAGTTTCTCCACCTTGAATTTGCTTTTGATTATGTTCTCTACACATTAAAACAGAATTTCATGCAAATATGTCCAATGTTTGCCCTCTGAGCTAAGGAGGGGCATCATTCAAAGTCACTAACTGTACGAGCTAATCCCATTCATCGCGTACAACATGGAGATTTCGAATTATTCGCGCTATAACATGTATAATTTGACGTCAAACCAGAAAACATAAGCTCCACCTTTTCTAGCTCTCGCAGCTCAAACAAACAAAAGGCAAAACGTGAGCCAACAAATAGAGGTGAAGATTATTTGTTTGGGTTAGACGTCACATTTTAGAGCGAACAATTGCAAATCCGGGTTTCATAGCAACCAATGGCAGCCTCCATGAATGGGATTAGCCAGTACAGTGAGTGACTTTGGCTGATGCTCCTCCCTCAATGGGTTTGCAAATGATTGTCATCATGTCCACGCTAAAGCAGCTCTCACACTTTGGCGAGTTGCATACGAGTTGCCACGACATAGCGTCCGCTAGCAGATCACAAGCGCTGGAATAGATCTGCAAGAATGTCTTTTGTTCAACTTGGCAATGAATGAGAAGATGATGACACTTGTGTGAAAAGATATCCTCCCATGCATGGACACACAATAGCCCCTGAACAAAAGATGAGCAGATGTCAGGTCGCCGAAGAGCCATGCTTGTTTTGGACATGTCCAAAGCAGTCGCCGCACTGCGCCGATCTAGTCTTTTGTTCAGCGAGCTATTGTCTGTGTATTCATGGATAATATCTATTGACGCATGTGAGATAATCTTTCTATTCAGATCCTCCGTGGACAAAAAAAAAATTCCAGCACTTGTGGTCAGCTATAAATGTCTAGGTCGTGGCAAACTCGTATATGCAACTCGCCAAAGTGTGAGAGCTGCTTAATATAGGTTTTCCCATCCATTTTCAAACAATCGTCATTCAATTTCGATAATTGTTAACTTCAATTTCGTCTCGGAAATGTGTGGCTTTCAGTTTGTCATGTTCAATTTTGTCTTTCAGCACCCAATTTCGTTTGTTCCCAATCAAATTCGTGTTTGTCATATACATTTTAGTCAAAGGTAATTCGATTTCGTCCAATCGCAGACTGTGTGGCAGAAAGTGATGATCAATCAATCAATCAGTCAATCTGTTGTTTCAAGTTTGAATTGCAAGTGAAATGCACGGTAAAATGTTGCATTTTCACAATGCATCTATACTACGGGACGAATTTGAATGGGAAATTCTTGAAATCGATTGAACAATGATGAATTCGAACATAACATTGCCCACTTAATCGCCATGTGGGACGAATTTCATTGCACAATGACGAAATAGAATGACCAAATTTTAAAGTTGATTGGTCATTGACCAATTTGAACGATGAATGACTAAATTGTATATAACAATTTCACGTTCAGGATTTCTCGGGACGAAATTGAAATGATCAATTATCGAAATTGAATGACGATTGTTTGAAAATGGATGGGAAAACCTATAGTTTACCGTCGTCTTAACTCGGAATAACTTAAAGGGTACCAACACCCACAAATAATATTCTTATTAAAGAAAGGTAACATCTTTAGTATTGCATTCCATCAAAAAGTTCACAAAAATATGTTTCCAGAACAAAAATATATAATTGGAAACGCATCACCATTCTAAAGCATGCGTTCATGCGGTCTGAATTACACAGACTGCTATGTGTGCGGTGAACTGCAACGTGTGCAGAGCGAACGAATCGCCCGGGAATCTATTGTTTACAAACGTGCGCGTGAATAGCATTGGCGCACTCGCAAATGGTTGGCCCGTATGGAACCAGGAAATAGCAGTGGTTCCGTAAGTGGTGGAAATTAATTGCTTTGTTTATGAATTACACAACCCTTTGCAAAATGTTGGGTATCTATTTGATATCACAAAACGGTACCAAAACATATAATAATGTGTTGTTCAATGCCTGGTGGTCGGTCCCCTTTGAATACAACATTCCGAGGATGAATTAGCTGTATATAAATTGACTACGCAACGCAGTGTATTTTAGGATAATGACGTGAAACAATCTTGCTGACCTTTCAGACAATTAGTGCCCGAGTATCCGTCCCGACACTGGCACGTGTACCTCCCTGGTCCATCCTCACACAGCCCTCCATTCTGACAGGGAAGACTAGAACACTCGTTGATATCTAAGAAAAAATAACAAACCATGTTGTATTGGGAGTACTACTAATATTACTATTATCATTATACATACACAAGAAAGGACACTAACATTTTCATTAAAAGTGATTTTCCCAAAATACCAACGACTAACTTTTATATTTGGGGAAAAACTGATTAAATAGCATGTCTTAAATTCGTCAGGTAGGGAACGTGTATACATTGAACATGTAAATGAAGTGATATAGCTCTATTGCCATCTCTGGTTATCAAAGTGAAGTAAATTGTTACCTATTTCACACGTGTCTCCGACAAAACCAGGCGCACACTCGCAGACGTAATCTGATGCACCAGTCGCTCGACATGATCCTCCGTTTACACATGGACTCCAGGCGCACCTTCCAGATGGAACTTCAAAATATAATGCGAAGCAAAACATAATGTTTTAAACACTCACAGGTCGATAATTGATCTATAACAGTTTAACCACCTCTTTGTTCATCTAATTGCATACCTTTTTACAGCGATTTGGTTTACATTTTAAAAAGGGATCTTACATACTTGGCCGTGAAGTTGCCGATGATTAAACAGAGATTGATCCTACAAGTTCGTAATGTCTTGATTATCTAAGGATATACTATAACTGTTATGATTAAACCTGAAAATAATGTGCATTATTTGGTAGTTATCACCATCTTCTAATGTTTAAAACTTAGATACATTCTACGTAATATTAATTTTCATATTCACTGTATTTTGTTTAAACTCGGTGAATCGGTAATTTACATATTTTCATGTAAATTGTGTCAAAGTACATCATAGTTCCTTTCATACAATATTCAACCCACTTTGGACTGTGCCGAAGTATTCATCATAGGAGATGTACTACTAAATTACTCCAAATCAACGATTATAATTGATCAGAAAGGAAATAAAAGGAAGGAAATTGGAATTAGTCAGACTTCCTCGGATTCTCGCACATGTCACCGTTGAATCCGGGCGGAAAGTTGCACGCAAAGCCTCCAACCAAGTTTTGACAAACTTCGCCATTTTGACATGGTGAGTTATCACATTCGTTCATAGCTAAAAAAAGAAAATATTGATCTTAATACTGATAAGAAGAAGCACTTATTAATAGAATAAGAGGGGGAAAGGGGAGGGACAGAAGGAGAAGAAGAGAAAGAAGAAGAAGAAGAAAAAGAAGAAGAAGAAGAAGAAGAGGAGAAAGAATAATGATAACAGTTATAATTATATATATCCATCCCGTCAAATCAAATTAATCTCACATATAGATTTAATGATGCGAGGAAAACAAAGTACTATCAAGGTGAGGCCTGTGTCATAAAATAATTATCGCTTTGCTTTGATGTGCATTTAAAGTATATGTAGACACCAAACCCGGTGCGGGAAAGAATCGGGCCCCGCTGTTTTTGTTGTTATTGTTTTGTTACATGAATAAACTCTCTCTGACTTGCGACCTTGAACAATTGGCTCCTCGGCGTATTTTCTTACGTGACAATTTGGCGACCTTGCCAGGACTAATTGTTCAGGGTCGTTGGGCAGTGCAGCACATTATAGGTTAAGTTTTGTAGCTTTATGTATGTGTTTTGCAGGTTCAGAGGGGTAGCGATGGTGGTTTGACAAATGGTTTTTTGTTTCGGAAACGATGTCGTTCGCACACGTGCGGGAACGATGTTGGTGAGTAGTACTGTACAGCGCATATATACAACGTGTGGGACCTGGATGGGTCATTAATGTAACGTGTGTATGGAAGTGTGTGTGTGGTAGCTACTGCCTATATCGGTACGGGCGAATTGGATAGGCTCCGTAACATTCAATCGGTAATTTGTACCGCTGGTCGATTCATACCACGGAAGTAGATTTCCAGTGGGATTTTTACTATGCATTATATGTGATAACTTTAGGGACGAAGTGTTCGGTCAGGAACTTTATACATATTGGAAATGCGATAGTAGGACAAGGTAATTTGTCTGGTTGGTGTACGTAGACTAGTAAGTATTTGTCACTGAATTAGATTTATTATGTTATGATATTTATGAATATGAATATTATGGTGCAACATTGAATAGAATCGTAATTTAGACTGTAGTAGAGTCGGTAGTGGCACTGACTTGGAGTGACTAGTTTATGGATTTTGTTTGTGCAGTGTGTGATTCTGACAAACGGTATTTTTGTACAGTAGTCAGTAGATTGTAACTTCAAATACTGAATACTGATGTGTAGTCTGAAGACATTTTGTTGTCAGGTTTAAGACTAGTGTTGACTGTTGTACATTTATGTATTTAAGTAAGGATTGAATTTGAAGTCGTTATAAATCTATGACATGTCAATTATGTGGAGTATTTTTTTGACATCTTTTTAAGATTGTGTAGACAAGACTAGGCTAGACTCTCGGGTCTTATTTGTAATTTGTAGATTTGACTTAGACTTTCATGACTTTCGTGAGTATTGTTTGAGTGTGTTGAAAATTACAATGGCTAGCGCGGAGCTTGTGAGGGAGTTTTCTGCTGCAGGTAGAGAGGCAGGTTTTACGGGGGGCGATCTAAGTAAATTTGTTACAACGCGGTGTGATAAATGGGATGAACAGCAGGAACGGGAGTTCAAACTCGCCGAGCTGCGAGCTGCCGCGGATGAGAGGAGTGCTACTGCTAGTGCTAGCCGCACAGATTTTGGTGGGCCAAAGTTGAAAGTTGGTCTGTTCGATGAGACGAGGGACAAATTTGACGCATATATTACTAAGTTTGAGTTGGTGATGGAGAGCCAGAGGGTTCCTGTTGATGCGAGGGCTTTGTATTTGATTTCAAACTTGACTGGACATGCGTTAGAGGTTGTTGATCGAATGTCCAGGAGTGATAGGAATGAGTATAGTGTAGTTAAGCAAGAGTTGTTAGAGCACTATAATTTGACGGCCGATGGCTATCGAAAAAGGTTCCGCACAGCTAGGCCAGAAAAGGGTGAGCAACCCAAGCAGTTTGTTGTGAGGTTGAAAGGGTACCTTGAGAAGTGGGTGGAGATGTCTCAGGTAGATGAGGAATTTGAGTTGTTGTTTGACTTGATTTTGAGAGAGCAGTTCATGCATTGCTGCCCAAAGGGGGTTGAGTTGTTTGTTAAGGAGGGCCAGTGTGCTAGCACGGGGGATGTGGTTGCTCGAGCCATGGTGTACGTGGGGGCACACGGAGTGCAGACATTTGGTCCACTGCGCAACCAAGTAGAATTTAAACCAAGTTCTTCAGGGAAGCAGGGAACTGTCAGTCCTAGTCGGTTAAATGTAGCCAAGGGCAAGGGTGATTTTGGTAGCAAGAGATTTGAGACTCGAGGGGATAGGACGATGAGTAAGGAACGTTCACTTCCTGGTGTTCGCGGGTGCTATATGTGTGGGAGTCCGTCGCATTTTAGAAGGGATTGCCCTTTACTTGCGAAGGTGCAGTCAGCGCAAGGATTGGTAGAGGTAGAGGGTGTTGATTCACCCACTCCAAATGAACAGGGTGGCAGTGTTATGGGTAATGAGGTGACAGGATCTGCTGGTTCATTAAGATCCGATGATGGCCCACCACATGTCGAGTCATTGCAGATTGGGCAAGCTGGTATTTGCTTACCACAAGTAGATTTGGATGAATCTAGTATAGTCGTACGGGCTGGTGAGAATGAATTGGATAAGTTGGGAATGGCTTATGATCAGATAGGGGCAATGATGAAGCACATGCCGGTAGTTTCAGGTAGACTCGTCAAGGGGAACCGAGCTGTATCAGTGTTGAGAGATACAGGGTGTAGTACTTGTGTGGTCAAATCAGGATTAGTGGATGCTGATCAGTTGACAGGGGCACAGCAGTCGGTGGTTCTAATTGATGGCACGGTGAGACAGTTCTCAGTAGCAAGGGTGTTGGTGGATTCGCCATTCTATGTAGGGGAGGTTGAAGCGCTGTGTATGCCTAATTCGTTGTGTGATGTCGTTATAGGCAATATAACGGGGGCACGTGAGCCCCATGATCCGAATTTGACATTGGTGCCAGAGGTGAGCATGGTGGTGAGTGAGGTGGTTGAGCAGATTCTTAATCGAGGTGAGCAGGCGGATGGTTTTCCGGGTACGCAAGAAGATGGTCCAACGGTGATGGCAGTAGAGACGAGATCTCAGAAGGAGGCCAAGGGCAAACCGCTCAAGGGTTTGAAGGTTGGCGATCCCATTTCTTGTGTGAAGCCTGCAGATTTTGTTGAAGAACAAAAGAATGATCCATTGTCGCAACCAGTGCTGAGTGAAGCAGGTAGTGTTGAGAAATCGGAGGACATGTTTGTGTCAGAAGGTCATTGTCGGTGTAGACAAAGGAGAAATGAGTGTGATCCTAGTGTTGGGGTAGGACACAGATGTGTGGTTCTTCCAGTGTCACAGAGGAAGAAGGTCATGAGGATGGTGCATGAATCGTTGATGGGAGTTTATGCTGGTGAAGTGAGTGATGAAAGTGATGTGGTTGAGACCAAGAATCCGCCCATGCACGAAGAGGAATTCATTGAGCATGTCAAGGTGACTGATTCCTTGGATGAGAGTCATGGGAAAGAGTTGTCACTGTTGTGGGACTATCAGGATGTGCCCAAGAAATCCTTGGCTGTGGAGTGCAGGTTGCACTGGACTAGTGAGAAGCTGAGTTGCTCTTCCTATGTGGTTCCACAGGGGTTGAAATGGCACTGTAAGGTCACGAACTTGAGGTGCATACAAATCACTATAGTCTTGCAGTGTACCTTCAGATTCAGGCAGAAAAGTTTGAGGACGAGAGAATCATGAGATTCTAGGTTCTTGCTTGTGTATCTATGAGGGGCAGGAAAACACTGTAGCAGATTTTATGAGTACTTAAGAATGTAAAAGTTGGTTGTGGTGTTTAACGTATTATTATTTTGTATTGTTCATACAAAATGGTCAAATGGTCAATGTTCATATGAAATGGTAAATTGTGGTCAGTATTACTTTGTGAGTTTGAAGTTTATGGCTGATCATATAAAGGATCATGTTTATTTTGGAAATGTTTAATCAGTGGGATTTACTGAACTGTTTTTTATTGTTGTTATGCTACAAGGAAAAGGTTTTGAAGGCATTTATTGAGAAAATGTATTGTGGTATTGTCAACTTGAATCAAATTAGTTTGTTGAAAACAAAATAGGTAATTTGTTGTATTTAATTTTAGAAGCAGCATAAATGATATTGATAAAACATGCTATATTTGGTGAATATGTTAAAGGTTTGATGTATTGTTAATATTGAAAGGATTGAAATATGTTTTAATGTATATCAGTATGATTGTATCGAGTTAATGATATTGTGAAAATTTGCCTACTCGTCGTGTAGCATTTTAAAATGAAACGTCATATTTTTAAATTTAGATAGTGACTTTATTGTTATTAAGTGGAAGGAAGCCATAGGATATGTATTTGATAGCTTAAGCTTGGTTAGTAACGCACAATGGAAATGTTGCTAATTTTAATAACCTGTTTGTTTTTCCTTCGTTAGATTAAGGTTATTTAGGTGTGCACAACAGGTTGTACAAGCCGAAAGGAACGTTGAAATTGTTTCATGAAAACGTGAAAATGCTCAATGTTTGTAGAGGATTTATATTTATGTGTAGATCTTTTAAAAAAGAGATATAGTTGCATGTGGTTTATTTTAATAATAGCAAGAATGGAACAGTGAACTTTGAAAATATGGTTTCCATTTCTTGGAATGTTATTAATGTAGTAGAGGATTAGCTTTTAAGTTTGAGCTTTTAGCTTTGGACGATATAATTCGAGAAATGAACAATTACATAATCTCTCGAATAAACGACAGTTTGAGGAGACGTCGAAACACTTATCGCGAACACGGGACTGCAAGCAAAGACTTTACATCGACACCAGAAGGGATTCAACGCGTTTTCGATGATGGGCTCGAACTGCTTTGCGAGTGGTTTCAGTAGGAGGATCAAACTGTTTTGCGAACAGTTTCGATAGAAGCATTAACTGTTTTGCGAACAGTTTTCGATAGAAGGCTCTAACTGTTTTGCGAGCAGTTTTCGAAGGTAGGCTCTAACTGTTTTGCGAGCAGTTACAATGGAAGGATTCAACTGTTTTGCGAACAGTTTTCGAAGGCGGGTTTAAACTGTCGTGCGGACAGTTTTTAAATACAGTAATACATAGTTCACTTAGACATTTAAGCTTATCCCGCTTTCTCAGGTTAACATAAATGTATACAGTTGTTTATGAGATGTATTTTGTGCTTTCTCTGTTACATAGCATACTTGATAGATGTTTATCTAGCTTCGTAATTTACATAATGTGCAGTTTCATGAGTGATGATTGTGTATTTTGCCTTTAGGAAATGTGTACCTCAATTTGAATATGAAGCTTATTTTGTAGATTAACCAATGTTAATGTTATGTGTTACGAAATATGTATCTGCCTTTAACATGCTGTTATAGAAAATTACGGTTATATGTATACATTGGTACAACAGTGTAAATGGTTGTTATTAATGTTCATTGCATGATTTTCTTGTCAATTGTATACATACTGGTCAAGATTACTAATGTTTAACTTGTTCTTAAATGTTAAAACTGATGATGAGGTTTTTTTTGAAAAGTTTGTAGTACAGATTTATGGTTGATGCAAACGTTTGTGGTTTTAAAGAGTTCACAAGAACATATGTGATTATACAGATGATTGATTTTGAGTGCGAACGGATTGTTCACTCATTTAATAAGTACAATATTTATTCAGAGATGCCTGTTTTGTTTTGACGTTAGAAATTCCTTTAGTAATAGTGTTATTATAAGGGTATATTGAAAATATAATGTTTTATTGTAAGCACCAATGCAGCATTCAAATCATTGTTGTAGAAGGACTGTCTTGTTTTACCGTTAGTGATACGTGTACATGCGACGAAAGAAAATTGTGTAAAGGACACTTATTGCTATTTATGAAGTTGTTTATTCAGATAAAGATGGACAAAGGTTTTAGTGTAAACAGATGATTTTACATATATATGGATACTTGTTTTATTCGATGCAGTATAAATGCTTAGCTTGAGATAGTTACGTCAATAATTATTTCATTTTTTATGTAAAATTTACAAGTAAATGTTTACTGAAATAGGGGGATAATTGTCATAAAATAATTATCGCTTTGCTTTGATGTGCATTTAAAGTATATGTAGACACCAAACCCGGTGCGGGAAAGAATCGGGCCCCGCTGTTTTTGTTGTTATTGTTTTGTTACATGAATAAACTCTCTCTGACTTGCGACCTTGAACAATTGGCTCCTCGGCGTATTTTCTTACGTGACAGCCTGTATAGTGTCTAACTCCACGAAAATTACTTGGAGCTTTCTCGTTTCTCTTCTACCGTGTTGTTTAGCTTATGGTAAGAGAAGATTAAAATAGGGTTCGATTTTTTCAAATGCCCCTTTAGTATGACGATATATATCATTCAGCTCACAAGCGTTAATTAACGGTCATAAACCTCATAAACGTCCGTTGTAAAAGCTGACGCATATTTTCGCTTTTTTTAACCAGGAAAGCAGTGATCTTTTTCAATGAAACGTTCACACATCATTCAGACATATCTTACAATGATTTTGGTATAGGATTGAAGTATCGAATGTCATTTTGGGCAATTTCTGACACTTTACAGGCCTCACTTTAACCTCCAAAAACTGATTCACCGTATTAGTCGTGAAAACGATGAATAAATCATGTTTTCATTTGTATCGTGCCTAATAAGATTAATATTTGTCCAAGAGCTATACAATTACATTTTTACCCCAGTCGTTAAACTTACACACACAATCAGAAAAATGTCTCTGGTCCACTCAAAGAGCTATTAGTTCTTTCTAATACCTCCTTGGTCGGGCCATGGTCCACTATTCTGATATTGAATGTGCAACATACTCTATAAGTATTTGCTAGGGGTAAGTTGTACACCCGTTATGCACATATCCCCAGTAAGCTTTACGACACATCTGCACGGTCCTAACAATATTGTGCAAAAGAACCTATTGTGATATACTACGGATGTGTTGCTCACCTGTTTCGCACATATCTCCCGTGAATTCACCGGTACAGTTGCATGTGAACCCATTGGCGCCCTCCTCACAAGTCCCTCCATTTTGACAGGGGTCGCTGTCACACGCGTTAATTTCTTGGCGAATTAAGAAAGATGTAAAAATCACTTTCATGACTAAATTAGGATTTTCTGAATCTTGCTTTTCATAATACAGTGGACGGAATGTATAATTATTTCGAATGGTAAAGCGTTGTGACGATGACTCACCTGGCACACAAGCCCTGTATTATAAATGCAAGCTATAATTCATATCATTATTGTATACAACTCGGGCCATCGCCTTCTTCAGAAATATAACCGTACGTTTGTACAACTAATACTCTTTCTTTACTTGCCTTCTCTGATATATCCTTTGTTCCTCTAAGTGTCAAATAAGAAATATAATTATCAGACTAGTAAAAAAATTACCAGATCCCTTTAAGACAAGTTTACTTGAATAGCGAACACCCCCCCCCCCCCCCATTCAGATACGATAAATATAAAGTTGAGCATGTTAATAAGTCGGTGTCTGTCATCGTCTGTAGGCGCATGCAGTTAGGGGCATATGCGCCATCATTTTACCCTCTTGACAGTTACGATAATGATGATCTCTCTAAATTATTATATTAATATCGTACCAAATACTTCAAATGTCTTTTTGTCCTGTGGAAATATTTTGCAGGGGGAATAAATTATATTTTTGAGAGCCCGAAGTTGTATTCTTCTTACCATTTTGACAGTGGTATCCCTTGAATAACACAAGACAACTGCAAATGTAGCCACCATTAAAGTCGGAACATGTGCCACCATTGCGGCACGGGTTGCTCAAGCACTCATCAATACCTAAGGTACAGAGTTAAAGGAATTAAAAACATTAAAAGATTCATGGTCTTTGTGTTTGGGGGCATATTTCGTACACAGCTTTATATTCGTCTCGAGGTATCGTTTATTTTACTGTACATATTTGTGTTTTACTCGTCTAAACATACTCTAACCCTAACAATGAACCTAATCCTTAACCTAACAAAAACCCAGAACCGTATCCCTATAACTTCATATCATCAAATAAACAGACCCGTTTTAACTATTTATTTATTTAATACGCGTCATGCCTAAATCTGATCCGCAAAAAGTACATACGGCTCTGACATGTCTGAGTTCAGTGTGCCGTCTTTCACGCTCATTCCGTACTTTTATACCCAGGTGTATGAATCGTGCTCACACACAATCGCTTTTCAAACTTGCCGTTATTATGCCTGGCGAACAAAAAAGAAGCCATATTTTCGCGGTAATAAATAGGGAGTTCCTTGGCAAGTAGACAAATAATGTTTAAAAGGAATCAACACCCTAAAGCAATTCTTTGTCAGCCAAAAATGACAGAAAGTAGTTTTCCAGAATCATCGTTGTTATACAATTATCAACGTTTTAAGGGGTCTGCGGTGTACTATCACCTTTTTCCTAAATACGTTCCTGATTAAATCATATCACAATATAATTCTTTTTTATTTTGAAGACCCATGTATAATTATGTAAACAAGCAAATTATCTCTACAAATATGCAAATTCCTTATGATCAATATTGTGAGTTTTTAATTTTTAATAATATCTTAGATTATTGAATAACTAGAGGTTAACAATTGGACTTGTGGCATCGCCCGGGGCATCACCTTCGGTTGGTTCGACGCTCAACTCCATCCGAAAACCCCTTGAGGTTCCCGACACATCCGTCTGGAATGCCATCACCCGGTAGTTACTCGGCGACGTCAGGTAATCCACTGGCAGATCAGACCCAGTCAAGATAGCTTGCGCATTAACTTCCATCGGCTGAAGACCGTACGTGGCGACGATATAATCCCCCTCCCCTAAATCAAAGTCGGTGAAACGAGTCCTGATGCTGTAGCCAGAAGGGGCCGTCATCCGCCAGAGTCCGTAGTAGTTGTCGGTGTAGTTGGCTGGGTAGTTTGGGGAAGTCAACGTCCTGACGTCGTTGACTTGCAGACAAATATCGATTCCTCTGTCTTGAAGACAAGATAGGCAAGAAAATAGTAAATAGTACAAAAATAATAAGAAGAAAACAAATCTACCGTCAAAATCACCATTGGGACCGCTCCCAATATATGCCCAATACGATATCCGCTTTACATAAAAGGCGTGTGACGTCATGCACTGCAGGCGGAAGGTCGGATTTGACTGTATTACATAGATTAATGCAAATTCCTCCTGCAATGAAGTAATATGTTCACGCCCTAAAGTCGCGAATTTTAAGATGCGGGGATTAGCAAGTCATGGTGGAAACATAAGTATCTGTTTATTCTTATTACTTTTTATACAAACTCGGGCATGACATTTGAAAAAAACGATATATGAATGTGATAATAAGGTAATTTATTTGGTTTGCCGGGCCACATTATTATATCAAAGACTGGATACATATCAAACAAAAACTAAACATTGCTAACTAGTTAGAAATTATTAGATCTAGCAAAACAAACAGATAGCTAATAAATAAGTAATTGATATACCCATGCATTTACCTTCTTCAGGGACGACGATCACTTCCAAATCGAAACCTATGTCGACACCGGTGAGATCACTCTTAAACCAGACCCACATGGTGTGGCCGTTCGAGGTCACGGTGAAGCTGCGGTTCGTCCCCGTCAACTCGGCGATTTCCGTATTGCTGATCGGTCTCTCGCCATCCCCGAATTTCACAAAGTCCCATGTCTGCTCGATACTGCTGAAAATCACAAGCACCCTCACTTGAAAACCCTCTGGCGCGGTGAACCGCCAGAGCATCTGCTGGTCTATCGGGTACTGATTGGGGTAGTTTGGGGACTGGAGACTATATATCGATTCTTCACGCAGCTGAACATTCTGGACACCCTCCGTGTATGCTATCAGGATATAAAAAAGATACTTTATTGTTAATCCAGTTTGTTTTCCATCTGAATAGTTATAAACTACAGATGATGTATTAATTTCGTAGAATCGTCATAGCATTATGCACGTTTATCGGGTACTTATCGGGGTAGTTCGGAGACTGGAGCCTATACAGCGATTCTTCACGCAGCGGAACATTCTCGAAGCTCTCTGTGTATGCTAAGAAGATATAATACGGTTTCGTTTTCCATCTGAATGGGTGCAGCCGCAGATAATATAGTAACTTGTACCGAATGTATAGGATACCTCCAAGCTTAGACACCCGCCATTGCCATCGGAAATGTCGGACGTTGGGATGGTGGAGGTCTGGAAGGTATACAGTATAGAGGCTTGGTCCTCACGCCGGACGATTCATCACCTACATGGATTTGCTCGACGCTCTATGTGCGTGATATTTAGTGGTTAACATGCCATACATGGTTAATATAAATACATGTATTTATATTATGTTCGTGAGAATGTGGTTAGAACACTGATGATCAGGCGCGCCGGAGGCTCACGATTTATGTGTTTAGGGGCTCATGCCCAACCACACTCACAGAGTTGCCAACTTTGAGCCAGAGGTGAGAGTGAGACATTGCGATGATAAAGCGACCAAGCCCGAGGGAGCGAAGTGACTGAGCGGAGCCCCCCCCCCCCCTCCCACGATAGGGAGCTTTTGCATTTTTTGACTTGAAATTGTGCAATCTGATGCATAAAAACATGATCCAACAACATAGCTTACAACCAAAAATGAGTCCCGAGGGAGCGAAGCGACCGAGGGCTGGGGCAGAGCCAGAGGGGGAGGGTTTGGGAGGGGGTATCCCCCTCCCACGGGGAAGATTTTGCATTTATATACTTGAAATGGTATATTCTGATGCATAAAAACATAAACCATATGCCACATTTGTATGATCCAACATCAAAGCTTACAGCCAAAAATGAGTCCAGAGTGAGCGAAGCGACCGAGGGTTGGGCAGAGCCAGAGGGGGAGGGTTTGGGAGGGGGTATCCCCCTCCCACGGACGAGATTTTGCATTTATATACTTGAAATGGTGCAATTTGGTGCATACAAACATAAACCATATGCCACACTATGTATGATCCAACAACATAGCTTACAGCCAAATATGAGTCCCGAGGGAGCGAAGCGACCGAGGGCTGGGGCAGAGCCAGAGGAGGAGGGTTTGGGAGGGGGTATCCCCCTCCCACGGGGAAGATTTTGCATTCATATACTTGAAATGGTGCAATTTCTAGGACTACCAATTGTCCTTTTTAGGACTCTCCTAGAAAGAATACCAACAGTCTTTTTCAGGACTATCCCAACAGTCCTTTATAGGACTACCAACAGTCCTTTCTAGGACTATCAACAGTCCTTTCTAGGACTACCAACAGTTCTTTTTAGAACTCTCCTAGAAAGAATACCAACAGTTCTTTTCAGAACTACACCAACAGTCCTTTCTAGGACTACCATAGTCCTTTTCAGGGCTTACCAATCCACCCATCTCACATGGTGTGCCCGTAAACCACACGTATTATATAGTATTTTTGTTTTCCTTTTTCTTTCTTTCTTTCTTTCTTTTTTTTTTTTTTTTTTTGAGGGGGAGGGGGCTTTTTTTTTTTTTTTTTTTTTTGGGGGGGGGGCAAAAACGCGTTTTGCCCCCCCCCCCCCCACTTTTGGATTGGGGGGGGGGGGGGGGGGGGCGGCCGCCAATCCCTTGAATGACATGATCCCTTGAATGACATGATCATAAAATATATGATTACCATAGCCTAGAATAAGCATCTTTGGTCTGCAGACCCTGTAAATAAAAATGCTTGAAATGAAGGAAACACACTTACATCTTTCTATGACACTGTTGATGAACGATTGGAACATTTTCATGCCCGTATATATGTGCCCGGCTATCAAAGTCGTCCACACACTCCTCCTGCACGGACCACTTCGATTAGCATGAATAGAAACAATCGACTTGCATTGTGACACTTGTGAAGAAAACATAGGCAAAACTTGCAACATCTTGCCTACGGGAACCTGGTGGGCTTTGTACAAAGTCTAATGGAGTTTTAGAATCTCGAAGGGAACAAGTTCATACCACTGTAAAGCAACACTGTTTGGAACCAAGGTAAGACATATACTTACTTCCATCTATGACACTCTCGATGAATGGGTAAAACGTTTGCACCCCGGTATATAAACCCGGGCAGCTAGGTCATCCACAGCCGTTCTCTTTACTGGCCACTCCTTTTATGACTACCATCGATTTACATTGTGGCACATTGTGACGAATAAACGACCGAAATGAAAATTGTCCTTTACTCCTAGGGCTACTGTGACTGTAAAACATTTGTTTGCATCCAGGTAAGAAATATACTTACTTCCATCTATGACACTCTCGATGAATGGGTGGAACCGTTGCACCCTGGTATATAAACCCGGGTAACCAGGTCGTCCACATCCTTCCCCTCCGTGGACCACGCCTACCTGATACCATCGTCCGTCGTCGGCTTCGCAGGCCAATGGCCCTCCACTGTCACCCTGGACATCCAATACAAACGATAAGGAGAAGTTTGTTTCGGAATATATTGTAGTGTTTATAACGTGGGTGAAATAGGGAAGAGAAACTGGATATAGGGTGTGGATGTACATCAAGTCAAGTTATACAGCATGTATATGTATTCGTAAACTTTATTTGATACAAATATTTAGCATGTAACCGGTTTTGACTTTCCGATTTTCTCTTTTGTTTATATTATTTATGATGGAAGTAAATCGGAATTGAAAGTCTCCCTGGGAGATCTTACCATTCGGCCCATCATATAAAATTAATAATAATTACTGAATTTGCGTGGGGCTGCATCAGTGTTCAAACTTACTCGACATTGGTCGATTCCTCCACGTTCCACATAACCGGCACATAGATAGTCACGGGTTTCCGCATCACTTCGGTTATGGATGCTCCTACATTGATCATCACTGACCAAGTTCACATTTGCCCTGTTGAGTGCATCGGAACTCGACGCTCGAACTGTGGAATTATGAAAAGAACAAATACCTTGATTCACATAATTATCAAGAATGGGTATCATAATTATAACTGATACAGCACTCAGAAATATATCTTAAGAGATATATCTGCTACGTTATATCTAATGTAGTTTTCATACTTATCTCTAGGTAGAGACATATTTATAACGATGTTTATAACGAAGTTTATGCCATATTCATGGCTTCATTAGTTTATGGAATGGGACTCTTGTAGAATAGTTTTATTTGAAATAACTCTTCAGAGCATTAACTAATAACAAACCTTCATGATATAACATGAAAACAGAGTGGTTTCAGGTCAAAATTCGTAATAGAGGGAACTGCGTAATCCGAAAAGTGTGCCTGGCGTAACGTGTGTAACACAGGGAGGTGGTATATTACCTCGTTGGTGATCCCTTACAGTAATATTCCATGGTAAATGAGAGGTACTGGATGGTAACCGGCTGGTTTTAATTCACTGCCACTAATGTAACATTGAGCATTTTTGTTAGGGAATTATATGATTATCTTCAAACCGATGTGTGTCTGTGTGAGGCATGGCTTTTGATCATAGAACGCAATGAACGATGTGCGCTGTAAATCCATTTCACCTAGTATTTTTGTTCTTTTAGTCAATCACGCATGTATGTGTGTACGTTCCCTAATATACGTAAAACGCTAGGGATACGTTCCCTAACATACGTAAAACACTAGGGATACGTTCCCTAATATACGTAAAACGCTAGGGATACGTTCCCTAACATACGTAAAACGCTAGGGATACGTTCCCTAACATACGTAAAACACTAGGGATACGTTCCCTAACATACGTAAAACGCTAGGGATACGTTCCCTAACATACGTAAGACGCTAGGGATACGTTCCCTAACATACGTAAAACGCTAGGGATACGTTCCCTAATATACGTAAAACGCTAGGGATACGTTCCCTAACATACATAAAACGCTAGGGATACGTTCCCTAGTATACGTAAAACGCTAGGGATACGTTCCCTAATATACGTAAAACGCTAGGGATACGTTCCCTAACATACGTAAAACGCTAGGGATACGTTCCCTAATATACGTAAAACGCTAGGGGTACGTTCCCTAACATATGTAAAACGCTAGGTATACGTTCCCTAATATACGTAAAACGCTAGGGATACGTTCCCTAATATACGTAGAACGCTAGGGATACGTTCCCTAACATACGTAAAACGCTAGGGGTACGTTGCCTAATATACGTAAAACGCTAGGGGTACGTTGCCTAACATACGTTATAATATGTTAGGGATACGTTCCCTTACATACGTATTTTCGCGTTCCCTAGCGCGAAAATACGCTCAATGCCAGGAATCAGAGAGCAAGCTAAACCGTACCCAATATGCACACAATGTTATGAACATGATGAATCATTACCGTGCCTGCATTATGAATATAATGTATATCTACGATATCTGTCACAGAGTGGGTATTGACATCTGTTGAATTATATACCTTCTTCGTACTTCCTGCCCCAGCCGGAGATAAGGCACCGGCGGTAGGTCTGGTTGAGGTTCCTCGCCAGGCAGATCGGCCGCACGTACTCGGTGACATTGACTGGCTCGGCGAGCTTGATGAGGGCGATGTCACCAAGGCGGTCGACGTAGTTCCAGCTCGGATGCTGGTAGACCTCCAGGACGTTGACACTCTGTCCGGTCTCCGATGGCGTTGAGAGGAGCAGGTCACCGAACACCACGCTGTCCACGTACTGGTATCTACGATGTCGAATAAATAATGATAATAATAATAATGATACTAATAATAACACAAGTATACACCGGTTGTAGAATACAATGCTTTCCCTCCCAAGCGGCTCGATGGCATTGAGAATATCATCATATAAAGGCGCTCACCTCTTACCAGGTAAAAATTCATTTACTCAGAATGTGCATCTTATCTAATTCATCAGCAATAATCTATACGCTAAAAACTTGTTCGCATGTACTTACAAGCAGTGGGCGGCTGTGACTACCCATTGGCTACTGATGAGAGAAGCGCCACATCTGTGTGAGCTGTCATTGAAGGACCTCAACGACCCCATCCAGGGGAGTTCGCCGGGCCGTGCGTTGATGCCACCAATGATACGGTCCGGTAGGTAGGCCGGCCGGGTTCCGCAGACGTCTTTGGAGAAAAGATCTGTATCATAAAGGAGGAAGTAGATCTAAAGTAAATACATGATAAATTTAACATTTGAGATTCAGTGGTCGCGTTCAAGAAAATTTCTCTGATAAAATAGTGTTTAAAAGAAAGCTACGTAAAGCTTTGTGTAGCAATAAAACACCGCGGATCAAGTTCACGAAAAGTCATTACTGAATAGATTTATTAACAGATTACGCGGATGGGATGGATAAAATAATGTGTTATCTTTTGATTAAGCTGTCTTATAAAAACGTGTTCGATAAAAAAAAACACATGCACACTGATGAGAGTTCACTGCAATCCAATGATCAGCTGTTTCTTTGTAACCAAAATATATGCGCTCAATATCATTCTGAGTTTCTGACCAAATGAACAATGTTTAACGCGAGAAAACTCGAATGGTATACGCCGAGTGAAATACTGATATGCGTACCATGTGTGGATCTGAGGCATTGACCGTCTAAACTCTGCCAGTCGGTGTAGAGTGTACAGTCCACTGGCCATGCCCTCCCCACGATCTGTTCATACGCAGCTTGGCAGGATGCTGTCACAGCATTACACTGACCGAGACACGGTCCGTCGACGGGCCCGTAGTGGGGACAGTTCGGGTAGAAGACGCTGCACAGAAGCGGTATAATATCGGCGTGGCAGCTGGACAGGGCTGGTTGAGATAGCTGTGAAAGGATTACACAAAAAAGAGAAGATGGAGGTATGAGCATGTACAGTTTCTTTTATAAAATCATAGTTATATCACAAAAGATTCCCCTCAATCCTGTCGATTTTTATCAACGTGTAATGCTGAGCGACCAAAATTCGAATACAACCAGAACCAGGTGTAGGAGAACCACAAGAGTTCCAAGTAAGTTACGTGGCTTTGGACAATGTTACTAGATCACCTTAAAGGGATAGTTGAGTTTTGGTATAGAGGGCGCTACACACAATATTTTGTTGTGAGTTAATGAAAAACTGAGCGTCAAATTCGAAAGAGCATACAATTTTAATGACAGAATAAACTTTATTTTATCAAAATCGGTTCAGGAAATGGCTGAAATATCTATAAACATAACCATTTGTAATAATTGTGGGGCCCCACAAATATTCCATAATTTTGAACCAGCTGTTACACATTTTGTGAGAATGCTTCCTCTTTTCAAAAATTGACAAACGAGGGTTTTAAATAGTGGTTGATTAACTCTCTATCTAATCACTATTTCAACAAAACATCACATGCATAATATTTTATTTAAAATGGTTGAAACCGATGAGTGTTTCTCAAGAGCGCCCTCTTGAGTTTTACCGGCTCTTTTTTAATGATAGCAGGCTTTTACTTAGTCATTTGTAATTTTGTATTCCTTTCGAGCATGGTGAAGTTATAACTATTAGTTTGTAATGTAATGGTGCAGGATTTGCTTACTAAAATTCAGTTTGACCAAAACTGTCTTTACCAGAACTCAACTATCCCTTTAAAGGGGTAGTTCAGTTTTGGTAGAGAGGGCGCTGCACAACACAATTTTTTTTGTGAGGTAATGAAAAACCGTGTCGAATTTGAAAGAACATGTCATTTTAATGGCAGAATAAACTTTATTTGGTCAAAATCGGTTCAGAAATGGCTGAAATATCAATAAATATATCCGATCGTAATAAATTTGGGCCCCAAATTTATTCGACGATTTAAAAAAAATAAATAAAAAAATGCTTACACTTTTTCAAAAATTTTCAAAAGCGGTTTTTAAATAGTTGTTGATGATCTCTCTATTTAATCATTATTTCAATAAAACATCACATGCATAATTTTGTATGAAAAATGGTTGAAACCAATGCCTTTTTAGAGAGCACCCTCTTGTGTTTTAATGGCTCTTTTTGAATGATAACAGGCTTTTGACTTAGTCGTTTGTAATTTTGTATACCTTTCGAGTATGGTGGAGTTATAACTATTAGTTTGCAATGTTACTGTGCATGTTTTGGTTACTAAAGTTCAGCCTTACCAAAACTGTATACTACAGTACCCCTTTAACAATGATTTCTGGCTTACCACTTCCTGGATAGCAGCAGCGGCAGCGGCGGCGTCCTGCGAGTAATCGTTCGGGAAGATGGTGGTGTTGTATGGTAACTGGCAAGTTGCCGACGGGATCTCCACACAAGGAGCTATGTGTAGGAAACGGACCAATACAAGTAAATCTTGAGATCAGGATAATTCAATATCTTATTCCGTAATGTAATTGATAATTGTATCCCGCCCAAAAATGTTGAATCATTAAAAAAAGAAAATGGAAATTACTGCAAATTGTTATCACATGATCGGGAATGTATATAAACTTGATTTACTCTTTTATCATATCTTTCTTTTGACCGCTCAATTTGTGTCTCCTACAAACGTTCATCTATTATATAAAATCTAGTTAAGTATAACTATTTTGATTCATACATGCATACGTCCCTGCAATTACAAATTAACTAAACCTACTTATTTTACAAAATAAACTATTATACTGATCACCGGATATATTTGACACAAACATGCAGAAATTAGGTGCACTCTTCTCACTCCGATTAGAGCATTCCAGACTATAGGCATATAAATTGACTTACGGCAGTATTCCTCGTCTGAGAAGTCTTCGCAGTCGTTGACTCCATCGCAGATCTTGCTCTGTGGAATGCAGGGGCCCGTCGGACATTGAAACTCATTCGCACTGCATGCTGTATTTAAAAGGGTACACAGTAATCAATATAAATAGTAATCGAAATTGAAAACAACATTTCGCATTTAATTCATATTCATTTTCGAAGACGAGTCATGTAGTGATCGTCATGTAATCTTGATTGATATTTAGTTTGTTGGTCGATTGATTGATTGATTGATTGATTGATTGATTGATTGATTGATTGATTGATTGATTGATTGATTGATTGATTGATTGATTGATTCATTCATTGATTGATTCATTCAGTCATGAATTCATTCATTCATTCAGTCAGTCATTCATTGTTTTATTCATTATTATTTAATTAATTGAATGAGTGATTGATTGATTAAATTACTGATTGATTGATTGATTAAATTATTGCCTGATTGATTCATCTTTTTTTTTGTACAATCGTTTGAAATAATGATTACATTTTCTATTTTTTCTTTTTTAAAGGCACATACCGGGTATTTCCACGGCGCGAAACTCGACCAGGAATCCACCACTGGTCGTCGATACGTCCGACTGAAAGCGCATCCACATATCCGGACCGGGGGTCTCTACATCCGCGGGAAGCTCGGTTCCAGTGTTACGAGCGTACTCGCCCGCACCTGGGATCGACTGCGACTCGCCAAAACCAACGATCAGGACGTCGTAGTCGGCCTCGAGGTTGAAAACGCGAAAGGTCGCGATGATCCGGTAGTTGTCGGCCGGTGCCCGGATCCGGTACTGCACGTCCATGTTGTTGTCGTAGGGTCCGGGGTAGTTGGGAGAAGTAACTGTCATCGAAGTCCCTACCGCGAGCTGAATTACGTTGATGTCATCTAGCCCAAAGATTAATGATAATTATAGACATTTTCTCATTTTAGAGATACAAATTCCATCATATTATACCAAATATTATCTTTCAAATGATACCTTTTAACCAAATTAGTTTTGAAGATCAATTTATCATTTTAATTATGAATTATTAAATTATCACATTTTTAATTATTGTTTTAATTATCAACTGGTTTACCCGCAATTATTACCACCTGGTAGTGGTAAAACAAATTTCATGTTTGGCGTTATTCATATCCCTTCAATTATAAGGAACAAATACAGATAATAAATATCAAATTTCCCTCTTCAAAAACTAGCTCACAGCTGACGGAAAGGAAGATAAGATAGAGGGAGAGAACACAAATGTAAGTATATGACATTGTATGACTTAGAGATTAGGGGGTGTATTCTGAAAACGATTTTAAGATAAAGTGTATTGTATCTACGTCATATCTAGCGATTTGCTAAAAAATATTGTAGTGACGTAGATATGACACCCCCAGCTTTTAATACACATAACAACTTTTAGCAATAACAACTATAGCAATAACAACAACTACATAATCATGACGATCGGAGATTAAATAATCTGATAATTAAATAATATCAAATTGTTAGCAATCAGGTTAGTAAAATATTAATAACATAAAATATTAAAAACATATTTGAATAGAAACATTATTGTTTTGAATAATTTGCCCATTCAACTAAAACACCGCTTCCTTATATGAAAGCGTTCATCTGCAACCTTCATTTATTTACATTAACAGCACAATACTTGTGGATCAACTAAATTTATCATAATACCAATTTGTTAATAAAATTGTTAGTACAAAGTTGATAAAAAAAAGTAGTAGTCAGTGGCGGATCTACGGGGGAGGGGGGGGGGGGGGGGGTTAGGGGGTTTAAACCCTCCCCCCCCCCCCCCCCCCCCCTTGGGCTGCCAAGTGAAAATGTGATGTGCATAGAAAAACGCCATCATGTGTCCAGACCCACACAGTATCCGCATCGTCATTGGGTCAACCCCCCCCCCCCCCCCCCCCTTAGCAAAAAGCTAGATCTGCCCTTGGTAGTAGTAGTAGTAGTAGTAGTAGTAGTAGTAGTAGTAGTAGTAGTAGTTGATATGTTGTAGTAGTAGTAGTAGCAATATCAATACTAGAAGTAGTAGTAGAAGTAGTAGTAGAAGAATAGATTATTAAAACAATAAAAAGATAAATTAAAACAAATAACTGAACTACAATTATTTTATATAGTACTCATAAACTAATTAATACAGCTGATGGGACAGGTCGGAGTGATCCGTGAACATTGAGAACAAAATTATAAACAAGCCAAACAAATGTTTGTGGGCGCTTAACATAATTGAGACATCAAAAATACATGACCATGTCAATTGAGAGAGAAAATGATTTATATTCATTTACTGCAGTACAATTTTGAATCAATGATCTATGCAATAGCTCCCTATGGGCTAAAATACATGTTTCATCAACGCATTGTTATTCTTGTATTTAAAATGATAATGTAACCATGGTAAGTGTAAATACTAGCCATTCAGATACTATAAACATATCAATAGATACATAAAAAGATAGATAATATGGATAGATAGATAGATAGATAGATAGATAGATAGATAGATAGATAGATAGATAGATAGATAGATAGATAGATATATATAGATAGATACATAGCTAGATAGATAGATAGATAGATATATAGATAGATATATAGATAGATTGATATATAGATAGATAGATAGAAAGATAGATATATATATAGATGGATAGATATAGATATCACCACACATCAAAATGCACACTAACAACGGCGCGCGTATTGCTCGTTGTTCGACGCTGTGACGGGCAGTAAGTGCGATTTATCAGACACTTACTTGGTAAAAAATGACAAAAATGGGAACCTGTCATGGTGTCACTCACAGCGCCCTAACACGAAAACTACACGACCAAAATTACTGTTCTTGGTATCGTTTTTCATTGGAAAAGACACTATATCCGATGAACATAATCATTTTGTTACTATATTTTGGGAAGTGCGCCATTCCAGTTTTGTTTGGGCCACCTTGTATAGATAGATAAATAGATAATTAGATAGATATATATATAGATAGATAGATAGATAGACAAATAGACAGATAGATATAGATAGATAAATAGGTAGGTAGGTAGGTAGATATAGAAATATATAGATCAATAAATAAATAGAAAGATTGATAGATAAAAGGCCTATAATAATGCATACCAACATATTTAATGCACCTTACCTGCGTCAAGCGTTTGTTGAGCTTGGGTTAGGCCAACAAAGAAGACGAATGCGAGAGAAGCTACGAATATCTTCATCGTTAACGGGTTGGATAATGAACAGAACGATGTCTGTCATCAGTTATGTTGAGAACAATTCCCAAATGTGACTGCTCAAATCGAAGAGAGTATAGCGTCGGCCTCGCGGTAGACTAAGCTAATAAGGGATGGTGATAACGGTGGAAGTGCGTATTTTCATCGACTGCAGCGATCGCCTTAAGTCTGGGAAAATTCAAAATACAAACAAAAAACACAATCAACATATGAATGGTTCTTCAACTTGATACCGAAACTATGGATATCATGAATGCTACACAATAATCTAAAAAACGTCTAGAATATTTTGACAATACTTCTCCGGTAGACCGAGGATATAGCATGCAGTAGTTATTAAAATTATTGTATTCATTTCCAATCTGAACAAAATACCAAAGGCTTAATACATTATAAGTGAACACTCTAGATCAGTATCTCTGTATCGGTTGAATAGACTTAATACAAAATATCAGCAATATGACTCATTCCCACACTTCTATATTCATGTATAACAACACTGCTTTAGGTTAGTTGACAGCAGCTGTAGCTCAATATCCTTTCATGTTCGAAGAAGTATTACAAAATTATATTAAATGACAAAGATACCATTATGGGAAAACCGTTTGGTCGGTTAACATGGTAAATTGTGATATGATGATAATTCCCAATATAATATAAATATCGTACATAGTGGCGTATATACTTCGATGGACATGCAGGGTCAAGGCCCGAAAGACGGCTATTTTTGGCATCATGATTGTGAACCAAACTTAAGAGATCTAAACCGAACACAAAAAGTAACTTACCCCCTAAGCAATTGCCCATAATTTCATAACCGATAATTGTTTCAAGATGTCATCTTACCACAATATTGGCACAGTTGTTATGTTCGATATGTGCGAAAATCAGAGATATTCATCACTTTATGGCTGAATGAGCACAGATTAAAGACAAAATGGCCCAATTCAAAAGTCACAAGGTATATTGCGTATGCCTGTACATTGTTGTGAATCAGCACATGTGGCGGAATGCATTGATCATGGTTTATGAAACAATGCTGTTTGATATTCCATTCATTTTGATTTTGTTATGGCACATGTGGTAAAATGCATTAATTGCAATTGTAAAACAGTGCATTTTTTAATTTTCCAATTCTCAATAATTTGTAATGATGATAATACTTTTGCGAATTTTGAAATATGACTATTTGTTCTGTAATGTGTGCTCACTCAACCATGGATTAATGGTTACCTCATATTTTTACACATTGTTGGCAAGACGAAATCTTGAAACGATTCTTGGTTATGAAATTATGGGCAATTGCTTAGCATGCTTGGGGTAAGTTACTTTTTATGTTCGGTTTATATTGAAGAGCTCAATTCCAAAAGGCGCTAAATCCACCTTTTCAACTTGGGAGCAAACAGGTTTCTTTGCCCAACTTTTGTATAGTTAACTCGATGTTCATGGAAAGTGGATTTAGCGCTTCTTGGAACTGAGCTCTTCATATTCATACATGACCATTATATAAATGACAATTTATGGGCCTATTTTAGATATTGTTTTTTCTCTTTTTCTTGACAGTCGGTTTATTTGCAGTGGCCCGAAATCAGAATTGGATGGCCCCAATACAAGATCAATTCTGCTAGATTTGGATTAAAGGGCATTCTGGTGGCCCGACGCTTATTTGAAGTGGCCCCTGCCAAGCGGGCCAGTGCTAATTTGGAGCCCAGTGGTGTATTATAAAAACTGTTTAAGCTCAAACATCTATACGTTACTAACATACTTTCAGCCAAATCGCTATGCTCAAACTGTACCAAATGAATACCTACTCGCTAAACAAATATTGAATTGACGTTGATACAATATATTTTAACTTAAAATGCTTTGTGGAATATACCACAGCTTTGTGGGATTTAAACTATTTTCAGCTCCTTTTTAAGGGCGACTCTGGCTGTCAACTAGTGCTTCGTAGGGGTCCGTGTGTTCCTATTGTAGCGGGTGCACTTCTCATAACACGTTCCGGTCTATACAGTATTTGTTTGGTACATATATTTAATTTTCCTGTGTTGAATTATTTGTTTAATATATTTACCTTTCTTTTGTGAGGGCATGACAGGAAGTCTGCCTTGGAAACATTTAAAAATAATAATCGCACCAATCGACATGCATTCTAACTCCTAAGTCGAATATCCCACAGAGTCGGGAGGTTTTATTGGCATAGCATTGTTTGGATAAAGTACATAATAAGAGCAAAGATATAAAAAGTTAGTCTCCGTGTTTGCTCGTTCACACTCTATTTAAAGCGTGTGGTCAACAACGCATACAAGGTTGCAGCTTCGTATTATCGCAGATCGTGACTTTCATAATCTAATTTCAGCTCAAAATGTTTTTCATTATTGAAATAAATATTGTACACGAATAGAACTGGAGGCTGCATTTTTAATGATGGCATGTCACCACAAAACCGTAATAATTCCACAATATTTGCATTGTAAAAATCCTACATTGTAACGTCAGATACCGTGGAATTGCCCTTAAAGGGATAGTTGAGTTTTGGTCAAACTGAATTTTAGTAACCAAAACCTGCACCATTCCAATACAAACTAATAGCTATAACTCCACTTTGCTCGAAAGTAATAAACAATTATAAATGACTTAAGTAAAAAGCCTGTTATCATTCAAAAAGAGCGGTTAAAACTGTATAAAAAACGTCAGTTACCATGGAATTGCCCTTAAATGGATAGTTGAGTTTTGGTCAAACTGAATTTTAGTAACCAAAACCTGCACCATTACAATACAAACTAATAGTTATAACTCCACAATGTTCGAAATGAATAAACAATTATAAATGACTTAGTAAAAAAAGCCTGTTATTATTCAAAAAGAGCCTTTAAAACTATATATTTGTTTAATTATTTGGTAACAACTATTTTAAATAAAATAGTGTGCATGTGATGTTTTGTTCAAGTAGTGATTAGATAGAGAAATAATCAACAACTATTTAAAAACCTCTTTTGTAAATTTTTAAAAAGAGGAAGCATTTGTATTCTTTTTTTACGGCTGGTAGTTGTGGGGCCCCACAATTATTACAAATGGTTATGAATATTTCAGCCATTTCTGATCCGACTTTGATCAAATAAAGTTTATTCTCTCATTTATATTGTATGCTCTTTCAAATTTGACACTCAGTTTTTCATTATCTCACAAAAATGTATTTTGTGCAGCGCCCTCTATACCAAAACTCAACTATCCCTTTAAGCTACTCACGAGGGACCTTGATTCCACAAGTATTGCTTTCAACCAAGGTTACCTCATCTTACCTCATCTTATTGTAACACCATTCTGTCAACTTGTTATATTCATGTCATGTTGTATTGTGTGTATGAAAGAAAGATAGATAAACTTGAAACTTGAAACTTTAATTGTCTGATTTTGGTATTTCTCAATACTCAAAATATCAGCTTTCCAGTGTTAGACAACTTCTTATACTTCGGTATCAACAACTTTATACATACACAACATCGTTAGAAATTCAGCAACGACATTAAAGCGGTATTGAATGGACTAAATCAACTATTTCCTTAATTTTCTGAGCTTTACTTTCATGAACTTTTCCAGGGGGCTGATGTATTTTGCCCTAATACCATATTCCCCATTTTCACCTGACAAGCAACACAAAATAGCATACACACTCAATGACCAGTACACAACTTTTTGTTTTACTTTGATAGAGAGTGGATTATGTAACAAACACATCATAAACACAATGACACACTTTTCAGATAGTTTTCCCTGTATTCTGCATTCTAACTTACTAAGATTGTAAACCTATTCAATAAATTAAATCATAGTGTACAACTACTGAATAGGAGACATCTGATGTCAACAAATAATATTGATAACAACAAAATGATTCGTTTCATATGGTGCATTATGTGATTGATAATCATTTGTAATCATAAACAAAAGACGTCATTGCTTTTTTGTATCTGATGCACACACAGTCCATCATGTGCTAACTATTAACTCTCTATAGGAGCGTTGTAGTTATGGTAACAGTCCGTTATTCCGAAGGTTCGTTATTCCGAACGTTCGTTATTCCGAAGGTTCGTTATTCCGAAGGTTTGTTATTCCGAAGGTTCGTTTTTCCGAAGGTTCGTTATTCCGAAGGTTCGTTGATCCGAAAATAAAATCGGGTTCGTTATTCCGAAGGTTCGTTATTCCGAAGGTTCGTTATTCCGAAGGTTCGTTGATCCGAAAATAAAATCGGGTTCGTTATTCCGAAAATTAAATCGGGCTTGTTATAATACTATAGTTTGTGTTTTGTTTATTTAATTTACAGCCTGCAGCATACCCCTCCCCCTTTCCCTCCCTTGGCGAGACCAATCAAACATTTAAGTTTATTTGATCTCTTTATATGAAATTATAGCATTATAACAAACCCAAATTCATTTTCGGATTAACGAACCCGATTTCATTTTAGGAATAGCGAACCTTCGGAATAACGAACCCTCGGAATAACGGACCTTCGGAATAACGAACCTTCGGAATAACGAACCCGATTTCATTTTAGGAATAGCGAACCTTCGGAATAACGAACCTTCGGAATAACGAACCTTCGGAATAACGAACCTTCGGAATAACGAACCTTCGGAATAATGCAACAAATGTTCGGATTAACGAACCCTATTTCATTTTCGGATTAACGAACACTCAGGTATAGGAAATTTGCGTGTTCGGAATAAAGAACCTTCGGAATAACGAACCTTCGGAATAACGAACCTTCGGAATAACGAACCGCACCCGTAGAGTATCTAACTTATAGGCACACGTACAACTAACACACCCTACAGGATATACCTTTACTCCTTGATAGAGAAAATATAACATATACACATCGAATCAAGTACAGTAATAACACAATATTTGAGTTTCTTTTAATAAAGTACACTGATTATCTAAATATTTGGTGCAGCAAACTGTGTCATATTCGACTGTATAGCCATGCAGAGCATTAATGAGAGGTAAAACCATTGTTATACGTCACCCTTCCATTATGAACAACAAAATAATATCCTATAATGTGCAAAATATGAACATAATGCAATTATCATATTTATATTAAAATCCGTTAGCACGTTTATCATTATGTAGTATTATCAAAATAAACTCACCAACAAAAATAGAAATATCCGTGAAACACGGAATAAAATAGATTCAAAAGATTACCCGCAACAAGAGATGTGTCCGCGAAATAGAACATAAGAAGTGGCGTTTAAATGTCCATGTTAGTGTACCATACAGGTACAAATTAACCTGAGGCGACAAAGTTAAACGTATACAGTCTGCCGATCCAGGACCATGGTGCTTCTGAATATGGCATTAATTATTGTTGGAGTGGGTATCAATTATACAGGAACTGGAACGGAGCGATCGCCGACGCCCACATTGGTATAAAAAGAGAGAGCAAGATAGAGATGGAGATAGGTTAACAGAAATTGAGAGAAGGAGAACGAAAACATGAACAAGAGAGGGTGTTGAGGCAAAGAGACGGGTATTGGGAATGGGACGGACGGACGTGCTGACTATAGACTGAGAGAGAGAGAGGAAGATAGAGAGAAGAGAAGAGATGAATATATTATAGAAAATAAATGAGGGAGGAAAGAAAAATGGCAGACGGGAACAAACATATATATCATAATATATTTGTTTACACAAGTCATATTAAAAAAAAAAATATTTTCAACATTAAAGGGGTATTTCAGTTTTGGTATAGAGGGCGCTTCAAGAAATAATTGCTTGTGAGGTAATGAAAAACTGAGTGTCAAATTTGAAAGAGCATACAATTTCATTAACAGAATACACTTTATTTGATCCAAATCGGTTCAGAAACAGCTGAAATATAAATACATATATCCGATCGGAATAACCCGGGGCCCCAGGTTTATTCGATGATTTAAGAAAAACAAAATAAAATGCTTACACTTTTTCAACATTTTACAAAAGAGGTTTAAACTAGTTGTGGATGATCTCTCTATTTAATCAACAAAACATCACATGCACTATTTAAAAAAAAAAAAATGGTTTAAACCAATGTGTATTTGGAGAGTGCCCTCTTGTGCTATAACAACTCTTTTTGAATGATAACATACCTTTTACATAGTCGTTTGTAATTTTGTATACTTTTCGAGCATGGTGGAGTTATAACTATTAGTTTGTAATGTTACTGTGATGTTATGATGCAGGTTTTGGTTACTAAAATTCAGTTTGAGCTAATTTGTACTATCCCTTTGAAAGGAAGCATGAAACAGGTTTTGGTTTTCTAATCATTCACGTTGCGTTTCCGCTCATTACTCGGCCATATAACATTCATTTAAATGGATCTAGTAACTTTGTTGACATGTGCAAAGAGTGATGAGTGGTTGATACAATGTATATTGTTGTTATTTGATATGTCCACTGGGTGTTGTGTGAAAATGTCAAGTTTAATGGACGTTATATGGCCGAGTAGTGATATTCACTAACTCATTGCACTCACTTTGTACACGGTTTTCGCGGTCCAGTGGATAATTTAACATCTGAACACTTCAATCGTAAATATCTTGTTAACGAAAGGGAAATTTGAAAACCCGAACCTGTCCCATGCTTTTATTGTTAATACGAATACAACAATGTGTGAGGGAACCGCTAGAATTCCAAGTGGATTTTGAGGATTTGGATTATGTTACTAAGTCCCTTAACCATGTTAACGTAAAATATTAGTACTTAGGACGTGAGAGATCACACGAATGCACATGTTATCAATCATTCATCATTTTGTGCACATGTCAACAAAGTTGCTTGATCCCTTTAATAACAGGGTAAGGAACTAGTATTGATATGATAATATAAAGAGGAAGGGAGGGAGAGAAGGTGAGAGATTCCGTATTTTTTGCTAAACTTTTCCATCGCTGGGATATATAGAGAGAAAACGATTACAGAGCATTCGTCTGTTTAGGGCTTTTGGTCCAATATTTTTGTTGACGGGTTTCATAAGAGCTTTTGAAAAGTATTAGACCTTGAACCATCTTAATCTTTCTTTCTCTATTCATGAAACCGAATTTTCTATCATCATAATATCTACTTAAGGGATTTGAAGATTTCAATGAGAGTCGCTGTTCTGATTTTTTTTGTTTGTATGAAATCTAGGATAATTATATTTCTCACTATTATTACATTCGACAATTGTATCAAAAGTCGAGCGTGTTAACCAGACCATAAAGACAGGTTCTGATTCTTCTCGCCTTCTGTGTGCCGAATAATCATAATTATTTTCTGTTTGGATACAGAGAAATACATTATTCGGCGACAGCGAAGGATTTTTTTTTTCTTCACGCAGTTGTGATGATCTAAGGTAAACATTATTATATTATATTGGCAAAATAAGTATTTGTGTGGTTACACCGCCGATTAGAAGAACAAAATGCATTACTATAACGTCCTGAAATAACCAAGATATTTCACATTCCAAACTTCCAATAGTAATTATTTACTCTCCTTGATTTATTTGTCCGATATAATTATGGGATGAAAGCTTGATAAAAAAATTAGCCACATAATAAAATAAGGCAGTTTCGTGTGTGTGTGTGTGTGTGTGTGTGTGTGTGTGCGTGCGTGCTTGTTTGTGTGTGTCTGTCTGTCTTGTGCGTGTCTGTCTGTCTTGTGTGTGTATATGTGTGTACGTGCGTGCGGTGTGTATGTGTGTTTGTGTGCGAGCCTGAGTGAGTGATTGTGCGTGTCTGTGTGTATATATATATACGTGAGTGCTCGTTTGTGCGTATGTGCATTGTAAACAAATATATATATAACTTACGTCAACTTACGTCAACCTTACGTCAACCTTCCTCAATCCCACATTGCTCCCCTCCAGCGAATACAGAACTCAGCAGCCCGTCTAGTTTCCCGCACAAAGAAATCAGATCACATCACTCCCGTTCTGCGCTCCTTACACTGGCTCCCTGTATCTCAAAGGATCCAATTTAAAGTTCTCACTCTTGCATACAAAGTTAAACATGGCCTAGCCCCTAACTATATCTCAGAATTACTTATCCCCAAAATGCAACCCTCTTCTCGTGTACTTCGCTCGTCATCCACCGCCCATCTAGAATTCAATACTGGTCCCATCCCTCGCACTCGTTACGGAAAACGCGCCTTTTCAATTGCCACACCCACTCTCTGGAACAATCTTCCCGTCCACATCCGTGCCTCCACTACACTAGATTCATTCAAGACTGAACTCAAGACCCACTTATTTAGATCGATTTAAGCATATTTTGTATAATATAATCTCTATCGTCTCACTTAAATTACATGACTTTATTGTTCAATTACTTCTTTTCTATTAAATGTCATTATTTTGTGTAATTATTATTACTTGTAACAGCGCTTAGAAACCCTGTATTAAGCGCTTTATAAATGCACGCTATTATTATTATTATTATTAAAGGGGTAGTTTAGTTTTGGTAGAAAGGGCGCTGCACATCACAATTTTGTTGTGAGATAATGAAAAAATGAGTATCGAATTTGAGAGAACATGCAATTTTAATGGCAGATTAAACTTTATTTGGTCAAAATCGGTCCAGAAACGGCTGAAATATCAATAAATATATTTGATCTTATAATTATTTGGGGCCCAAATAATTAGATGATTTTTTTCAAAAAATTTAAAAAATGCTTACACTTTTTCAAAAATTTTCAAAAGCATTTTTTAAATAGTTGTTGAACTATCTACTTAATCATTATTTCAATAGAACATCACATGCATTATTTTGTATGAATAATGGTTGAAACCAATGCCTTTTTAGAAAGCGCCTTCTTGTGGTTTAATGGTTCTTTTTTAATGATAACAGGCTTTTTACTTAGTCGTTTGTAATTTTGCCTTTCGAGCATGGTGGAGTAATAAATATTAGTCTATAATGTTACTGTCCAGGTTTGGTTACTAAAGTTCAGCCTTACCAAAACTGTATATACTACCCCTTTAATACATTGTATAATTATACAGCCATTATAATTATTTGTATGACTGCTTGGGTAGAGCTTTTCATTTTTTCTAGAGTAATAATGAGTTGATCATGTTGATGCTTGACTAGAGTTTTACATTATCTTTCAAATCTACTGAGTACGGAAACGATAGTCGTGATTATACAATCCAGCTACAGCCATCACATACTTATAGTACTTTCCAGTTTCAGCTTCCATCACTGTAAATATTTATATAACCCATTTCATATTAATATTGAAAAGTGTCAAAAGTTGTATTTAACACCTATGGTATGCCTATTATAGTTAGATATACTGCTGATGTGTGTATGTGCTTGCGTTTGTTTAGACCTACACGCACGGTTTGTTAGTAATCGCCAGATCACTGCATGTGCACTGGCGCCAGAATTAAGCTGAGGAACTATACCTTAAAGGGATCATAATATAACATTGCCAACATCCGCAAAACTTACTCAGAGCTCTAGCGGTTCTCACCTACATCGTTGTACGTATTACCAATAGAAGCTTGGAACAGGTTACAATTTCCAAATTTCTTTTCCGTTATAAAGATAATTATGATTGAAGTGTTCACATTTGAAATTCTCTATTGGGAGGATTATAACTGTGTACAAAGTCAGTGCATTGAGTTAGCGAGTATTACCTTGCATGTTTGCTCATTACTCAGTCATAATTATGAAATTCATTTAACATGGAATTCACACATCACTCAGTGGGCATATCAGATCACAGAAATATACATTATCAACCCTTGGCTTGTGTCAACAAAATTACTAGACCCCTTTTATAAAAAAAGGCCAATTTACAGTACACGCCTTTTTCGCATTGTCTAGCTCATATTGCTCTTTCAAGAATACTTTTGTTCAACTCGACCAGTGTTATCGCAACCTTAAAGACAAGTGTTGAGTCCCACGCACGCTCTTTTGTGTGGTAAAATTTAACATGTTTGCTCGAACCGGGGATACATTAGTTAAACAAGTTATATATACATGCGACAAAGCGACAATAATATTATCATGTTTAGTTAAATAACACTGCAAAATAGGGCTAAGAATAATAAATGAAAATAGAGTTATACAAAGATGTTGTTTTTCGGCATGTTCACGGTATAATGAGTACAAAGGATGAAGCCTATATTAAATAACTTATGACAGCATGCTGTGCTCTTCATCTTCTGTCAGTTTAAAGTTGGTAAGAATCAAAACCTTAGAATGATCATATAGAAAGAAGAACAAATACAGACATCGAATCGAATATATGGATAAGTACTAAATCCATTTTTCCAACTTTGGAGAAAGGCATGTATGTTTGTCCAAATGTGGGTACACATGCCTTATATGGGAATATGAAAATGGAACATTTCTATTGTGATTGTGTCATTTGTCCTAACATTTAGATTTTTAGATAGCAACGTAGATTTAATATGCACTCAATTTATATGGAAAGTGGATTTAGCGACTTTAGGAACTAAGCTTTTCATTTGTAATCTGGTTTATCCACTAAGCATTAGTAAGGTGTGAACATGTCACGTTAAATGGATGTTATATGGCCGAATAATGAGCGAAATTGATATTTGCCAACTCATTGCACTGACTTTGTACACAGTTATAACTTTCCAGTGGATAATTAAAAATCCGAACACTCCATTTGCTTCTAACCAAAGGGAAATTTTGACAAACCGAAACCTGTTCCCTGCTTCTAATGGTAGTACGAATACAACAAAGTATGTGAGAACCACTACAGCTATAAGTAAGTTTTGTGGATGTTGACAATGTTACTAGATCCCTTTAAATCAAAAAGAGGCACAGGATTGCGCGAATAGTTTGCCAGGCAAACCAAGGTCAACACGGATGCAGCAGTCGCATATTAATATTAATGTTATATCGTTATGAACAGATTTATTCGGAGACACCTAATATGAAATAATTAAAATAGAGTCTTGAACCTGGAATATAACGACAATGTAAATTTAAAAAATACTGAGTCATACTTAGTAAATAAATGTAATTAGCCCAATTATCTCCTTTGAACATGCATGTTGAATAAATCGTTCGAACAAATAGACTATGAAAGATATTTTTATCACAATTATATTTTTGTTCACGTACACAGTCAGCTTGTCGGACAAATTCATCATGTTCATTGAAACGTGATGGTTAACAGCACTAACTTTTGTGTGGTTTTCCTTTTCAAAAAGAGAGCTTCTTTTGTGATAAGACCGGAGTCAATCTTTGCATATCGAATTATATCTGAAAAGGTCACATATTTGGCCCACTTTGCAATTATTATTTCGGTCGTTTAAAAGATTATCATTATTATTGAACGAAAAGACTAATGAATAATTTGGGTTGCGTTGTAGAGCAGGGGCGTATATAGCATGGTTGGACTGGGTACATTCGATATGTATTTGTTTATTATTTTGTTAATGATTGTCCCATCATGTTTGTTATTATTTGTTTGTATTATTGGGGGCACGTGCCACCCATGCACCCCATGCCAGAGCCCCCCCCCCCCCCGGGCTACGTCAATGTCACAGCATGTTAAATAGTGGTTCATCAAGTGTGATTTAGTTACAAATTATGTTCTTGTAACTAGTTCACTCCAAAATATCGCATTTCCCAAAGAGTAAACTTCAATTTCCGACAATGCAGAAAAAGATTGTTTGATTTTGGTCAATATGCACAAAAACAAAAGCCATATATATATTCCCAAAATACTTAGATTACAACTTTCCATCATTGAAATTGTAAGGATTGGATTATATACATCACCTTGTCTCAATAATATTTATATCAATATATTGATATAAATATTATTATCTAGGAAGACTTTTGTCAATAGTAAGTTCCCTTTTCTCGCACACAATGCTTCATCCCAGTATACAGGTATAGCTTCCTGTATGAGCTGCCAAAGGGATTATCACATCAAGGATCAAGATGTATATATAGTGAGCACTTTGCTTTTTGGAGTATAATATTGTTTGAAAAAATCAACTATAATAAATGACAGTATAATACAATATCAGAAAACTTTCCGGTCTTCTGGTCTTGAAACAGTCAACATACAAAAGGGACTTGATGCCTGGCAAGTGGTCATATTTTACACAAGCAATCAATCTGATCATAATAAAAGTATACCAATACATACCTTTCTAAAATGGTATTCGTCAACTATTTATAGCCTACAGAAGGTTGCCTTTTGCATTCTGATCAAATACCCTAATAACCGGTGCACACAAAAGGTAAACAGCGTTATGCCCGCATGTGGTCTTATATTACATGTAAAAGTCAATATTGAAAACTGTGCCTGTTATCACAAAAAAGTATACCAAGATCGAAAGTTTGTGAAAGGTATTTGTCAACTTTATAGAAGCCTGCAAATCACGAAAATATATTTGGCCTTTTACATTCTATCAAATTTAGTTGAGTTTTTCCAAACCAAATACCTTTGCAATAACTAGCGCACAGAGGGTGAATAACTTGATGCCTGGCATGTGGTCATATTTTTCACAAACAGGCAATCTTATCATAATAAAGTATAATAATACCGAACTTTCTGAATGGTATTCGTCAATTATTCATACAGAAGCCTGCAAAAACAGTTTGCCTTTTGCATTCTAGCAAGTGTAGTTGCGTTTTCAAACCAAATACCCTGAAATAATCAGTGCAAAAGATACACGTCTTTATGCCCGCATGTCACAGTGGTCTTACAGTAGGTTACATGAAAAAGTAAATACGGCAATTGTTTAGTTGAGTATTTAAACTAAATCCAGCAAAAGGAAAAGGCATCTTTGCCTGGCATGTGGTCGTGTTTTACACGAACAAATCAATATTATATAGATAACATTATTTGTGTGTTAATCTTTTTGTATATGAAATGTTTCATCGATTTTCCAAATCATTTTTATATTAACCTTAAAGGGATAGTTGAGTTTCGGTATAAAGGACGCTACACAAAATAATATTGTGTGAGATAATGAAAAACTGAGTACAAATTTGAAAGAGCATACAATTGTAATGACAGAATAAACTTTATTTGTTCTAAATCGGTTCAGAAATGGATGAGATATCCATAAACATAACCATTTGTAATAAATATGGGGGCCCACAATTATTCGCTAATTTTGAACCAGTCGTTAAAAAAATGTACAAAATGCTTCCTCTTTTCAAAACTTATATGTACAGTATTTAAATAGTTGTTGCTTATTTCTCTGTCTAATCACTATTTCAATAAAACATCACTGCACAATATTTTATTTTAAATGGTTGAAACCAAAGAGTTTTTAGAGAGCGCCCTCTTGAGTTTTAACGGCCCTTTTTGAATGATAACAGGCTTTTTACTTAGTCATTTGTAATTTGTCATTCCTTTCGAGCATGGTGGAATTATATATTAGTTTGTAATGTAAGTGTGCAGGTTTTGGTTACTAAAATTCAGTTTTACCAAAACTCAACTATCCCTTTATATTAAATCGCATATTTAAATTACATCATACAAAATAACTAAGGGTGAGTTAGTAACATAAGACCACATGCATGCGAACATTGATTTTGTTTTTTACATGTCTGTGCACTGGTTACTTCAGAGTTCTCGGTGTCAACTCGACTAAAACAGCCAGTGATAGAATACAAACAGGCACACTATAATTTAGGGTGTTTGTAGGCTTCTATAAAGTTGGCAACTACACCTTTTCATAAACTTTTGATCTCGGTATACTTTTATGATAAAAAGGCACAGTTTTCAATATTGACTTTTACATGTAATATAAGACCACATGCGGGCATTACGATGTTTACCTTTTGTGCGCTGGTTGTATCAGGGTATTTGTGTATGTGCCCTTTAAGCTCAATTGTTGAGACCCCCAAAATCCTTAATATCGTCCGTTCCGCACACCCCCCAAATCCTAAATATCCGCCGTTCTGTTCCGCTGGTAGTGATCCGCTCCGGAGCCGCTATATTGGAACCCTGGGAAGGCACTATAACTACCCCAAAAGTGCCCCCCCCCCCCTCCCCTGGTCCGATCTCTAGATTTAACCTTTATATTACGGTTGAATGAGTTAGGATGACATGTAGACAAACAAAAAAATCACCCCTTTGCTGTTTAAATCCTGCTGAAACTACGGCTGCATGCAAGCATTCTAGTACAAGAACGTTAATATTTGATGGACTCCAATCCCACTGGGCTAATTTGTTGTGACATTTTGTCTACGTTCGCTTGGAATAGCCCATGTGTAGCCTACTCTGCTCTATTCGTTTGTATCATCCTAATGTATTGACATTAGTGAGTCAGAGCAATAATTGATTTGAGTTACTACAGTCAAACCTGTTGTACACCGTGTCCCAGAAAAAACGAAACCGGGTTTCATGGCAGAAATTTTATGTTATAATGAATAATTTCCTTGATGATATATATATGTCTGAAAAGCTATGTGTCTCTTCTTTTATTTGATATACAACTTATGGCACATAATTCACGCATGACTGAATTAGAACGATAGAAAGTGGTGTTACCAAAATTCAATTTGCGCGCAGAAATTGCAAGTTTGGGTGATGTTTTGGGGAGAGTTTTAAGAGTAGTAAACGTACTTATTTTGAAAAAGGACAGACACCGCATGAAAATTCATACTTTTATCTTTTATATGACACCTCATGATTAAAACATATATTATATATGCCAGAGAACGAATACAATGAAAACATGCTTGATTCCAGCCCAAATGAGTAACTTTCCTGATCTAGCCTGTTTCCTGATCCCCATGTTTGTGTAAATTCACTCATGCATCAAAGTCCATTGTCAGCTGCTAGTCAGGAAAGCTGAGCGACTTCTTACTCAACTTTCACTCATTCGGGCAGAAATCAGGCATGTTTTCATTGTACTCGTTCTCTGGCATAAATCATTTAGTTGTTTAGCATGAGGTGTCATGTAAAAGATACAAATATGAACTTTTATGTGGTGTTTGTCCTTTTTAAAAATAAGTACGTTTACAACACTCTTAAAACTCACCCAAACTTCAAATTTATGCGTGCAAATTGAATATTGGTAACACCACTTTCCATTGTTCTAATTCAGTCATGCTTGAAGTATGTGCCATAAGTTGCACATCAAATGAAAGAAGAGACACAGAGCTTTCCAGGCATATATATATCATCAATTAAATTATTCATTATGACAGAAAATTTCTGCCATGAAACCCGGTTTCGTTTTTTTCTGGGACACGGAGTATAGTGACCAAGTAAGGGAAACAAGAAATCGCCACTGTAAGCAGATGACCTGTTGGTCCAACGTTGCCGGACAACGTTGGACCAACGTTGCCAACAAAATTGGACAACGTTGGCTTGCCACCTGGGAGGTTGGCTGCCATAGACAGGTTGGCCGCTATAGACAGGTTGGCTGCTATAGATAGGTTGGCCGCTATTGATAGGTTGGCAGCTATTGACAGGTTGGCCGCTATAGACAGGTTGGCCGCTATTGATAGGTTGGCAGCTATAGACAGGTTGGCAGCTATAGACAGGCTGGCCGCTATAGACAGGCTGGCCGCTATAGACAGGCTGGCCGCTATAGACAGGCTGGCCGCTATAGACAGGTTAGCCGCTATAGACAGGTTGGCCGCTATAGACAGGCTGGCCGCTATAGATAGGTTGGCCGCTATTGATAGGTTGGCAGCTATTGACAGGTTGGCCGCAATAGACAGGTTGGCCGCTATTGATAGGTTGGCAGCTATAGACAGGTTGGCAGCTACCCAGCTAGCCACCTGACGTCGGGCCGATGTCGGAAGTTGGTTGCCGGATGTCGGCATATCGCCGTTGGCTCGAGGTTAAAATGTCCGCCAGCCCAACATCGTCACGACGTCATTTTTGTGATATATTGGCATAACGTCATTTTCCGACAATGGCCCAACATCATCTCATGACATGATGTTGGGCCATTGTCGGAAAATGACGTTATGCCAATATATCACAAAAATGACGTCGTGACGATGTTGGGCTGGCGGACATTTTAACCTCGAGCCAACGGCGATATGCCGACATCCGGAAACCAACTTCCGACATCAGCCCGATGTCAGGTGGCTAGCTGGGTATAGACAGGCTGGCCGCTATAGACAGGCTGGCCGCTATAGACAGGTTGGCCGCTATAGACAGGTTGGCCGCTATAGACAGGTTGGCCGCTATAGACAGGTTGGCCGCTATAGACAGGCTGGCCGCTATAGACAGGCTGGCCGCTATTGACAGGCTGGCCGCTATAGACAGGTTGGCCGCTATAGACAGGCTGGCCGGTATAGACAGGCTGGCCGCTATAGACAGGTTGGCCGCTATTGACAGGTTGGCCGCTATAGACAGGTTGGCCGCTATTGACAGGTTGGCCGCTATAGACAGGCTGGCTGCTATAGACAGGTTGGCCGCTATAGACAGGCTGCCCAGGTAGCAAGCCAACGTTGGACCAACGTCGGAAACTTGCAAACTCGTTGGAACTCGTTGGACGTTGGACAATCTCGTTGGATCAACGTTGGACCAACATCGGTAACTCGCAGTGAAAAAGAAGTTGGACAATCTCGTTGGACCAACGTTGGACCAACATCGGTAACTCGCAGTGAAATGTACGTTGGACAATCTCGTTGGACCAACGTTGGATCAACATCGTTAACTCGCAGTGAAATAGACGTTGGACAATTTTGTTGGACTAACGTTGGATCAACATCGGTAACTCGCAGTGAAAAAGACATTGGACAATCTCGTTGGACCAACGTTGGACCAACATCGGTAACTCGCAGTGAAAAAGACGTTGGACAATCTTGTTGGACCAACATTGGACCAACATCGGTAACTCGCAGTGAAATGGACGTTGGACAATCTTGTTGGACCAATGTTGGATCAACATCGGTAACTCGCAGTGAAAAAGACGTTGGACAATCTCGTTGGACCAACGTTGGACCAACATCGGTAACTCGCAGTGAAAAAGACGTTGGACAATCTCGTTGGACCAACATCGGTAACTCGCAGTGAAATGGATGTTGGACAATCTTGTTGGACCAACGTTGGACCAACATCGGTAACTCGCAGTGAAAAAGACGTCGGACAATCTCGTTGGACCAACGTTGGACCAACATCGGTAACTCGCACTGAAATGGACGTTGGACAATCTCGTTGGACCAACGTTGCACCAACATCGGTAACTTGCAGTGAAATAGTCGTTGGACAATCTCGTTGGACCAACGTTGGATCAACATCGGTAACTCGCAGTGAAAAAGACGTTGGACAATCTCGTTGGACCAACATCAGTAACTCGCAGTGAAATGGACGTTGGACAATCTTGTTGGACCAATGTTGGATCAACATCGGTAACTCGCAGTGAAAAAGACGTTGGACAATCTCGTTGGACCAACGTTGGACCAACATAGGTAACTCGCAGTGAAGAAGACGTTGGACAATCTCGTTGGACCAACGTTGGACCAACATCGGTAACTCGCAGTGAAATGGACGTTGGACAATCTCGTTGGACCAACGGTGGACCAACATCGGTAACTCGCAGTGAAATTGACGTTGGACAATCTCGTTGGAGCAACGCTGAACCAACATCGGTAACTCGCAGTGAAAAAGACGTTGGACAATCTTGTTGGACCAACGTTGGATCAACATCGGTACCTCGCAGTGAAAAAGACGTTGGACAATCTCGTTGGACCAACGTTGGATCAACATCGGTAATTCGCAGTGAAAAAGACGTTGGACAATCTCGTTAGACCAACAGTAATGAGTGGACTCAAGTAGAATTACAATCATAAATAGAAGTGCGCCATCCCCGGTGAATTACCATATAGGATCGATATCGGGTGTCAAGAGACCATGTATGAGTTGGGCCATCGATCTACAAGCAGTTAATAAAGTAAGCTTTCAACTATACTCGTGTGCCTACTTGTATTATATTACAACATGGTGTCTGAAGTGAAAGTGACTGTATGTCTGATTCGATTCGCCATGACCTGTGTTGTAGAAATGCTAATTTGAATCCATTTTGGGAGGCGAGCTTCACGGTTGATGTGTGACCGGATATACCATCCAGAAAACGCTTTATTGAGAACTGTACTGTTCGTTATCAACGGTGCATAGCTAGTAGGAAGAAAGAGCTCCAGAAGAGGCAGAAGCGATACTATGACCAGGGTGCCAAGTCGCTGCCGGTGTTGAAGTCTGGAGAACGTGTGTACTACCAAGTGGGAAAAGAATGGAAACCTGGCGTAGTGACAACTCAAGATTCAACGCCCCGCTCGTACCACATCCAGAGTGAGAAAGGTGGGCGGTATCGCCGGAACAGACATCATCTAAAGAAGCGTCGCGCACCTGAAGGTAACATCCATGTTCCAGTAAACGAGGAAACGGAGGTCCCAGAAGCGTGCTGGAGTGAGGTGAAGCCGCCCTCGCAAGAACGTGACAGGCGCTACCCACTTCGACGTCTACTCTCAGACCACCGGATAGATTAGATTTGTGATAGAGATGAATACCATTTAGGGCAGAATAATCCCTTGGTATCATCTAGGCGTTGGGTAGTCCACCCTGGCACTAGCACGTTAAACCATTTTGCATAAGGTAAATGTCGGTCTTACAATAGGGGATGACAACCGTACGAAAGGGGCAGAATAATCCCCTGGTTCCATCTTCTGGGTGTCGGGTAGTCTACCCTGACACTCAAGTTTGTAATTTACCAGTATTTATTATTGTTATGCCAGAGTTACACATGGCATTTCGCCTACTTGTATTATATTACAACACCATGCGATGGATCAACATCGGTAACTCAAAGTGAAATGGAGGTTGGACAATCTCGTTAGAGCAACGTTGGATCGACATCGGTAACCCACAGTGAAACGTTCGTTATTCCAACGAGAATCCAACATTTCACATCTGTTGTTCACTACATGTAGCTGTTATGTTAGAAAAGGTAATTTTTTTACTCGTAGCACAGGTGGTCAAAACCCCCTTGCATAATAAAAGGATTTAAAATTAGCTGCTGAAAGCAGGATGTATGCCATCGTTGGATCAACGTTGGTTCAACGTTGGATGAACGTTGGTTATTATTCATGAATATTCATGAGTGGTTATCATTGACTGCAAAAAGCATTAATAATCATGTTATTTGATTGTTCAGAATGAATCCAATGTTATTATTTACTCATTATTTGAAATATATGTAAGTTATTTATCTACAAAAACATTCTAAAGGTTTGTTTCCATGATGTATTTGTGTAAATTCTTAAAACTTTATCCAAACATTCAACTTTATCGAAATACCAACCATCAAACAAATATTAACACAGAAGCTAGGTTATATAAAGCTGAGTGGATGATGTAGATGTAGTGAGTGTAGGAATAGGAATAGGACTATATGGATAGGGATAGGAATAGGACTAGGAATAGGGTTAGGGTTAGGTTAGTCTTAGGTAAAGGGAAAGCTAGGATAGGATGTTCTAGATATCACCAATAGGCGTGTCATATGAATATTAATTAAATTTTTTTAGTACGGTGAGACGTTGGTCCAATGTTGGACCAACGTTGGACCAACGTTGGATCAACGTTGGACCAACGTTGGAGAAATGTTGGTGAATTACGCTGGACCAACGTTGGATGCTTGTTGGAGACATGTTGGAGACATATTGGATGCTTGTTGGACACATGTTGCTTTGACGTTGGATCAACGTTTGCGTACGCCCAATCAACGCTGCTCCAACAAAATACCAACCTTGGATTAACGTTGGAAAAGCGTTGGTCCAATGTTGGCTGCTTGTTGGATGCATGTTGGAGACATATTGGATGCTTGTTGGACACATGTTGCTTTGACGTTGGATCAACGTTTGCGTACGCCCAATCAACGCTGCTCCAACAAAATACCAACCTTGGATTAACGTTGGAAAAGCGTTGGTCCAACGTTGACAAATAACAACTTTTCAACGATGGACCAACGTTGATCCAACGTTGGCATTTCGTTTTCGGCAACGTTGGAGCAACGTTGATTGGGCGTACGCAACCATCGTTGGTCCAACGTTGCCGGACAACGTTGGACCAACGTTGCCGAAAAAATTGGACAACGTTGGTCCAACGTTGGACCTGCCGCTATAGACAGGTTGGCCGCTATAGACAGGTTGGCCGCTATAGACAGGCTGGCCGCTATAGACAGGCTGGCCGCTATAGACAGGCTGGCCGCTATTGACAGGCTGGCCGCTATAGACAGGCTGGCCACTATTGACAGGCTGGCCGCTATAGACAGGCTGGACGCTATAGACAGGTTGGCTGCTATAGACAGGTTGGCCGCTATTATTAGACAGGTAGGCCGCTATAGACAGGTTGGCCACTATAGACAGGTGACCACTATAGGCAGGTTGGCCGCTATAGACAGGTTGGCCGCTATAGACAGGCTGGCCGCTATAGACAGGTTGGCCGCTATAGACAGGTTGGCCGCTATTGACAGGTTGGCCGCTATAGACAGGCTGGCTGCTATAGACAGGTTGGCCGCTATAGACAGGCTGGGCGCTTGGCCGCTATAGACTTGCTGGCTGCTATAGACAGGCTGGCCGCTATTGACAGGTTGGCCGCTATAGACAGGTTGGCCGCTATAGACAGGTTGGCCGCTATAGACAGGCTGGCCGGTATAGACAGGCTGGCCGCTATAGACAGGTTGGCCGCTATTGACAGGTTGGCCGCTATAGACAGGTTGGCCGCTATAGACAGGCTGGCCGCTATTGACAGGTTGGCCGCTATAGACAGGCTGGCTGCTATAGACAGGTTGGCTGCTATAGACAGGCTGGCCGCTATAGACAGGTTGGCCGCTATTGACAGGTTGGCCGCTATAGACAGGCTGGCCGCTATAGACAGGTTGGCCGCTATAGACAGGCTGGCCGCTATAGACAGGCTGGCCGCTATTGACAGGTTGGCCGCTATTGACAGGTTGGCCGCTATAGACAGGTTGGCCGCTATAGACAGGTTGGCCGCTATAGACAGGCTGGCCGCTATAGACAGGCTGGCCGCTATTGACAGGCTGGCCGCTATAGACAGGCTGGCCGCTATTGACAGGCTGGCCGCTATAGACAGGCTGGACGCTATAGACAGGTTGGCTGCTATAGACAGGTTGGCCGCTATTATTAGACAGGTAGGCCGCTATAGACAGGTTGGCCACTATAGACAGGTGACCACTATAGGCAGGTTGGCCGCTATAGACAGGTTGGCCGCTATAGACAGGCTGGCCGCTATAGACAGGTTGGCCGCTATAGACAGGTTGGCCGCTATAGACAGGTTGGCCGCTATAGACAGGCTGGCCGCTATAGACAGGTTGGCCGCTATAGACAGGTTGGCCGCTATAGACAGGCTGGCCGCTATAGACAGGCTGGCCGCTATTGACAGGTTGGCCGCTATAGACAGGTTGGCCGCTATAGACAGGCTGGCCGGTATAGACAGGCTGGCCGCTATAGACAGGTTGGCCGCTATTGACAGGTTGGCCGCTATAGACAGGTTGGCCGCTATTGACAGGTTGGCCGCTATAGACAGGCTGGCTGCTATAGACAGGTTGGCCGCTATAGACAGGCTGGGCGCTTGGCCGCTATAGACTTGCTGGCTGCTATAGACAGGCTGGCCGCTATTGACAGGTTGGCCGCTATAGACAGGTTGGCCGCTATAGACAGGTTGGCCGCTATAGACAGGCTGGCCGCTATTGACAGGTTGGCCGCTATAGACAGGTTGGCCGCTATAGACAGGTTGGCCGCTATAGACAGGCTGGCCGCTATAGACAGGCTGGCCGCTATAGACAGGCTGGCCGCTATAGACAGGCTGGCCGCTATTGACAGGTTGGCCGCTATATAGCGGCCAACCTGTCTATAGCGGCCAGCCTGTCTATAGCGGCCAGCCTGTCTATAGCGGCCAACCTGTCTATAGCGGCCAGCCTGTCTATAGCGGCTATAGACAGGCTGGCCGCTATTGACAGGTTGGCCGCTATAGACAGGCTGGCTGCTATAGACAGGTTGGCTGCTATAGACAGGCTGGCCGCTATAGACAGGTTGGCCGCTATTGACAGGTTGACCGCTATAGACAGGCTGGCCGCTATAGACAGGTTGGCCGCTATAGACAGGCTGGCCGCTATAGACAGGCTGGCCGCTATTGACAGGCTGGCCGCTATTGACAGGTTGGCCGCTATAGACAGGTTGGCCGCTATAGACAGGTTGGCCGCTATAGACAGGCTGGCTGCTATAGACAGGCTGGCCGCTATTGACAGGCTGGCCGCTATAGACAGGTTGGCCGCTATTATTAGACAGGTAGGCCGCTATAGACAGGTTGGCCACTATAGACAGGTGACCACTATAGGCAGGTTGGCCGCTATAGACAGGTTGGCCGCTATAGACAGGCTGGCCGCTATAGACAGGCTGGCCGCTATTGACAGGCTGGCCGCTATAGACAGGCTGGCCGCTATTGACAGGCTGGCCGCTATAGACAGGCTGGCCGCTATAGACAGGTTGGCCGCTATAGACAGGTTGGCCGCTATTGACAGGTTGGCAGCTATAGACAGGTTGGCTGCTATAGACAGGTTGGCCGCTATTATTAGACAGGTAGGCCGCTATAGACAGGTGACCACTATAGGCAGGTTGGCTGCTATAGAGCAGGTTGGCTGCTATAGACATGTGACCACTATAGACAGGTTGGCCGCTATAGACAGGCTGGCCGCTATAGACAAGCTGGCCGCTATAGACAGGCTGGCCGCTATAGACAGGCTGGCCGCTATAGACAGGTTGGCCGCTATTGACAGGTTGGCAGCTATAGACAGATTGGCCGCTATAGACAAGTTTGACTGTATGTTGATTGGGCTGGGCGGGTTCCTAGCCCCTCCGGCGTCGGCCCAGGGGGGTGTTTCACAAAGATCCCAAGTCGAACTCAACACTAAGTTGGACTTTAACAATTATGGAAAGCTGCTTGTAGCTTTGTAATTAAACATTTGCAAGAGCCCAAATGCTAATAATTTGAAACTATCCACAAAATTTCACATAACTTGAAGTATCTTTGCTAAAGAACAATTTTACAAAGAAACAAATGGCTTTCCATAATAGTTAGGTCTAACTTCAGTGCCCTGATTACGGACCAGAGACAATTACCATGGCAATTAGCATCATTGGCTCTAACTCATCAATCTCAATAGGCAGTGCCCCCCCCCCCCCAATAATTTGAAGAAAAAAACAGTAGGAAACATAAGGGGGCATTTTTTGAAGGGGTGAAGAAAAAAAAAAAATAACTACATAAGGTGCCCCCCCCCCCCCCAAAACTACTCCCAAACTACCACGCTACGCCACTGTCAATAGGCCTAAACTCAAAAGAACGATGCCAAGCACATATACCTCTCTTACTCATTCAACCGTAAAGTATTGCCCAAGCATATCTCAAGATCAGTGGAACTAGGGCTGGTCCTGGGTCATGATCGAGCTCTCGCCTCCAGAGTTCCCTGTCCACAAAGGCTCAAACAAAATGGTGACTATTGGTTCGCGTTATTAAGTACATTAAAACCTGTGTTAGAGGCCACCTGTCTATAGTGGCCACAAAAGATGATCCCTTGCAGGGAAAAGCAATGTTTTGGAACCTGTCAATGGAGCTCACCACCACTATAAGCCAGTTCGTAATTAGACTATGGAGCTTGGGTGACGTCAGAGGGCGTAGTCCGATATTCCATCAACGGGCTATCAACGTACAGTAAAGTGTATGCTATCATGTCATTTTACCGGATAATTTTAGTTTGACAGCATAAAACAAACATTAGATGCATAAAATCAAAGTGGAAATTATACGAGCAGCTGCATAAACTCATAAAGAACACATTTGATGCGAAGTATATTCAAGAATTTACTGATTTTTCTCCATATCAACTTTCTTGTAATCATCTTTCTTGTGAATGATCTAGGTGAATCATTCACACGCAATAATGCTACAAGGCGGGCGATAAGCATACCACCTATTCGTACAATGTACCGTTCAAAATTGAACGCTATGTTTTAGGACGCCATCGGCAAGGAAAACAGACGGGATATAATATTTCTTTCTACATGTTGCGCGGTCTTCAAAACAAGAAAGTCGGTAATCATTATCAATTTATATAAATTGTGGATCACATAAACGAAATTTTGTTTGCATTTGCTAATAAATGGAGAGAGAAATCAGCCGGCAAAAACTGTTTTTGCGTTGGATAGTGCAGCAAGCGGAAGACGATAATCTCCGCACAATGCTATGTACACTATTATGTACACCTATACGTGCGTGCTAGCCAGGCCAAGCAAGGCTCGGTGAAATTATTGATCAATAAATATCATCATTACACATGAATAACACATTCTATCAAACCGGTTCTTGTTCTATGAAATAGTACATATTATGCTATTAACCTTTGATGTGGTGAATACAAAAACGATGGGCTTATTTGTATCCTGATCCAGATTTTAAAAACGTAAACAAATAATTCGCATTCAATTGCACGTGTGGCTCCTTTGATTCTCACGATCGATGGAATATCAAAATACCCGGAAGTAAATACGCGCATGCGCAGATTGTAACTACGAACTGGCTTATAGTGCCCACTTTTCTTGTCTCCCTTAGGTGGTCAATATACACAGGCTTGACTTTAGTCTTAGTTATCCTGTGCGTGTAAAGAGTAATGGCCGAATGGATTTTTACAAATCAAAGCGTGAATATTCTCTCTTTTCCCAAATGTACACAATATTTATGTAGCATATTTGTATTTGTTTTGTATATCGTAAACAGTTTTTTTGAGTTCCTTTCAGAGATGAAATTAATTTAACAAATTAAACAAACTTTTTGTACATGTTTGAACGTTGTTTTTAATACTTGCATCAACTACAATTTCATCATCATGAATAAGCAACACACGACCAGTTTCAACAATGAATTGTGCTTACTTTGAACATTTTACATCATGAACATAATTTTGATTATTATAGAAAACATAATTCCTCTGGTCCTTATAGTGAAGGCATTATCATTACTATTAAACATAGAACAGTTCCATTGCCGCCATCAGCTTATGGAATGCAAACATTCATGCAAAAACTCATTGTAAGATTTTGCACATGAATACACAAAAGTGTAACTCACAAAGAGTGTCAATCATTGCTTATCATACATCATTGTTTACATTTTCTTCTGTGTTACATGTTAAATTTAATTATCAACTAAAAAAAGAAGAACAATTGCAAAAATAACAACAATCAGCACTTACAATTTACGTCTAGTTACATAAAATGTTCAAATGAACTCGGCATAATGTTCAAATCTATTCAGCATGAAGATCAACACACTATGATTACTCATGCCTCTTGTTTGGGTTATGTTCATACTATGAAGTGTATGGTAAGCCAACTGTAAAATGGCTGCATATTCAAAATACAGTGTATAGTGACCACTAAAGGGAAACGAGCATCGTGCCCACTGTAGGCAGGTGACCTGTATAGGCAGGTCATATAATACTGTTTTCCACTGCTTGAGATCACTTTTTGTGGCCATTATAGGCAAATATTTTCAAATCATGAACAAAATTGCCTACATGGATATAAATGTCTAAAATAACAGCCATTTGATTAAATTTGTAATCACAACATAACCTCTGGAACCAGGAGTTCTAAATCATCCTGACACGGTATGAAAACTTGATTCTAAAACGCGAATGTCCTTAGTAAGCAAGAGCTCAAGCTGGTCTGGAGGTGCTTGAAAAAATGCAAGCAATTGCTTATCAAGACAAGTAAAAGGTTCGTTTTATGCATACGGTTTTAAGCAATTGCTTGTTTGGTTAGCAATTGCTTACGAGCAGTAAGCAATTGCTTGTGCTTGTAAGCAAAAGCTTTTGCTTGCAAGCAATTGCTTGTTTGTGTGCATACCGATTCAAGCAAAAGGCTAGCACAAGCAATTGCCTGTTTGTATGCATACGGCCCATTGTGACACCCTACAATTTGGATAAGCTGCAGGTATAGATATAACATGGTAATTATTAATATCCCATTTTTTCTCCAAAAACATAATCAGAACACAAAAAGTTAGCCCCCCCCCCCTTTAACAGATTTATCATAATTTCTTAACCATAACATTTTTTTTTTATTTTGTCTACAGATAGTACATACATTCAGTTAGAAAATCAGAGACAGTCATCGCTTAAAGGGGTAGTTCAATTTTTTGTGAGGTAATGAAAAACTGAGTGTCGAATTTGAGAGAACATGCAATTTTAATGGCAGAATAAACTGTATTTGGTCAAAATCGGTCCAGAAACGGCTAAAATATCAATACATATATATATATATGATCTTATAATTATTTGGGACCCAAATAATTAGATGAATTTTTCAGCAACAAAAAATGCATACACTTTTTCAAAAATTTTCAAAAGCGTTTTATAATTAGTTGTTGATGATCTTTCTATTTAAAGGGATCTAGTAACTTTGTTGACATGTCAACCATGATGCAATCGTTACCCCTAATTTTCACATATATATTTCCTAACTTCCATAAAAATATTTTGGTCAAACTAAATCTTAAAACAAGTCTTGGTTATGAAATTATGAGGAGTTGTTGAGGGGGGGTGGTTACTTTTCGTGTTAGGTTTATATACCAAAATAACTCCACTAAGTTCATGGTAAAAGCTTTAAAAGAGGCAAAAGATGTATGAATGAAACATTTCACATATTGACATGATTCATTCCAAATTTATACAAAACTGAAAACACAATGACAAAACTTAAAGAAAATAATGCCTCCGGCTACTTCGTTGCGGAGGCATAAAAATAACGTGAGAAATAATTGCTCAGATGTTTTATAGATCGCAACTCTTGAAATGCAAAAGCAAAACAGAATAGAAATCCAACCTGCTACAATGGTAATACAATGGAACCTCGTTATAAAGAGCTCTAATATAACAAAACCATCTTATAACAAGGTAATACAGTGGAACCTCGTTATAAAGAGCTCTAATATAACAAAACCATCTTATAACAAGGTCATTTTGCTGGTCTCAAGGTATTTGTTGTAATGAGAGCCCACTGTTAAGATCACTGTGAAAGTCCACTGTACTCAGCTCATTAAGTTTTCAGCACTTTTTCAATAATTTAACGAGTACATGGCAATGCTACACAGGCTTCATACACTTATTTTTTAGTCAAATTCCATGACTTTCCACTAACAAGAACAAGGACAAGGTTCTTTGACTTCTTTCAGTACTGGTGTAATACTTAGAAGTGAAGAGAATGGCCTACATCGTCGCATTTGTCATTTTTCTCTGACTTTCAAGTCCTGGGAAAAACAAAAGTCAAATTGTAATAGTCCTTTTTCTAAAGGTATGCGATTTTGCACCTGAAGGTAGGTCAAACAAGTGCATGACAGTGTAGTTACATTGTTCTTCATGCTATATGCCTCCTTTCAAAGTCTACTATATGCTTTTTTTCAAAGTTCAGGCAAGCAATCTTTTCTATCTCTTCCACTTGAATCAGTCCATTCCCTCTCAGAGATTTGGGCATTCGAACAGTCTTAGTGTTTGGTTCAGTAAGTTCCCAATAGGCAATGTGTTACGCTTGACACAATACATCTCACTGTTTGTAATCCATTAGTTCGACGAGTTGCTTTCTGTACTCTGGCGCCAATGGGACACTCCTGCAGACAGAGAAGGGGGGACATAAATAATAATAATAATAATATTGAATATCTATAAAGCGCAATATCCACCTAATAAGGTGCTCAAAGCGCTTATTATTATCCCTGGTCATTTGGTACAGTTCAGACCCGCACAATTATCTTGTACACATTCTCAACTCCCCGGGGAGCATACTAGCGACGGGCAACCCTATAGGTGCACCAAGCTAATTTTCACCTGACCAGGTACCCATTTATACACCTGGGTAGAGAGCAGCAATGTGGATTAAATGCTTTGCTGAAGGGCAAACGGAGCGAGCATGGTTCGAACTCGGAGTCTCACGATCTTGCCACACCACTTCCACCACTTCCACATGGAAAAGAAATAAACATTATTGTTTAAACATTGGCAAAGACTTTGTTCTGAAAAAAATCTGATTAGTGTATATTTTAATAATAATAACAACATACTTGATTGATCCTTATTCTAGTTTATACAACAACAAATGATATGTTGAATCGGCTCCGAATGATTAGGCCCCATTCTTTTAGGCAAAACCAGTCAGACTAGGTTGAGTAGGCTGTGTGTGCATTGGGCATTGTGCCAGTGTAAACCAGTCAGACTAGGTTGAGTAGGCTGTGTGTGCATTGGGCATTGTGCCAGTGTAAACCAGTCAGACTAGGTTGAGTAGGCTGTATGTGCATTGGGCATTATGCCAGTGTAAACCAGTCAGACTAGGTTGAGTAGGCTGTATGTGCATTGGGCATTGTGCCAGTGTGAACCAGTCAGACTAGGTTGAGTAGGCTGTGTGTGCATTGGGCATTGTGCCAGTGTAAACCAGTCAGACTAGGTTGAGTAGGCTGTGTGTGCATTGGGCATTGTGCCAGTGTAAACCAGTCAGACTAGGTTGAGTAGGCTGTGTGTGCATTGGGCATTATGCCAGTGTAAACCAGTCAGACTAGGTTGAGTAGGCTGTGTGTGCATTGGGCATTGTGCCAGTGTAAACCAGTCAGACTAGGTTGAGTAGGCTGTGTGTGCATTGGGCATTGTGCCAGTGTAAACCAGTCAGACTAGGTTGAGTAGGCTGTGTGTGCATTGGGCATTATGCCAGTGTAAACCAGTCCGACTAGGTTGAGTAGGCTGTGTGTGCATTGGGCATTATGCCAGTGTAAACCAGTCAGACTAGGTTGAGTAGGCTGTGTGTGCATTGGGCATTGTGCTAGTGTAAACCAGTCAGACTAGGTTGAGTAGGCTGTGTGTGCATTGGGCATTATGCCAGTGTAAACCAGTCCGACTAGGTTGAGTAGGCTGTGTGTGCATTGGGCATTATGCCAGTGTAAACCAGTCCGACTAGGTTGAGTAGGCTGTGTGTGCATTGGGCATTATGCCAGTGTAAACCAGTCCGACTAGGTTGAGTAGGCTGTGTGTGCATTGGGCATTATGCCAGTGTAAACCAGTCAGACTAGGTTGAGTAGGCTGTATGTGCATTGGGCATTATGCCAGTGTAAACCAGTCCGACTAGGTTGAGTAGGCTGTATGTGCATTGGGCATTGTGCCAGTGTAAACCAGTCAGACTAGGTTGAGTAGGCTGTGTGTGCATTGGGCATTGTGCCAGTGTAAACCAGTCAGACTAGGTTGAGTAGGCTGTGTGTGCATTGGGCATTGTGCCAGTGTAAACCAGTCAGACTAGGTTGAGTAGGCTGTGTGTGCATTGGGCATTGTGCCAGTGTAAACCAGTCAGACTAGGTTGAGTAGGCTGTGTGTGCATTGGGCATTGTGCCAGTGTAAACCAGTCAGACTAGGTTGAGTAGGCTGTGTGTGCATTGGGCATTATGCCAGTGAACAAATACATGGAGGCTCAAGGCGAATTTGCCCCTGAAATGCCAAAAAGAGCCCCAGTAAATTTGAATAGAGTTCAATTTAAAACTTACAAATTATAAACTTGATCAATTTCAAAAGTTGCCACCGAAAAAAAAAAAAAAAAAATGTATTCCCTGCATTACGCAAACAACTCACTTGATATGCCTGCCGAAGGTTGAGATGATGCGGTGTAGAGACGTCTTGACCGTGGTGCGCAGGTCATTCCTGAGCTGGTCGTCGGGGTGGGCGGGGCCTATCCTGGTGACCTTCAGCTCTCGGGGGTCACGGACGGTGGAGATGTTGGGCAGCCGCAGAAGCTTCTCAAGGGCCTAACACAAACAGAAATTAAACCATACCAATAACAATTTATAAATATGATATATATCAATACAGGGAAAAATTAATCAAATCAAAGGTGGTTACATTTTCAATTATTTGTGTTGAAATTAATATAATATAAATAATATAAATATTACAGGTCTGAACTTAAATTAAGAAAGTTTTTCAGTGGGGGACACAACAAAACTGGACTTAACCGGCTGTTTACGTTGATGTTACTATTACATGCTTTCTCCATATATCACAGTCTGGGCACTTTCGGACCTGGGCCCGTCACATAAAGATTTAAAATTGATTAAGTGTCAGATTAATCAGATGATTATAATATCAATTAATACAGGGTGGCACCAAAAAACGGAACAGGGCACTTCCCAAAATAAAGTAACAAAATGATTGTGTCCATCGGATAGAGTGTCCTTTCCAATGAAAAACAACACCAAGAACAGTAATTTTGGACGATTAGTTTTTGTTAGGAAGTCTTTAAGTGAGACCATGTCAGGTTCCCTTTTTGTCAATTTTTACCAAGTCACTGCCTGATAAATCGCATTTTCTGCCCGTCATATCATCGAGCAGCTACATGTATGCCCATTCTCTCGGCACACAGCTGAATGCACTCTAACAATGGCGCGCGTATTGCTCGTTGTTCGACGCTATGACGGGAAGTAAGTGCGATTTATCAAGCACTGACTTGGTAAAAATTGACAAAAAAGGGAACCTGACATGGTGTCACTCAAAGCGCCCTTAAAAAAAGACTGCACAACCAAAATGACTATTCTTGGTATCGTTTTTCATTGGAAAGACATTCTATCCGAAGGACATAATCAATTTTTTAATTTATTTTGGGAAGTGCCCTGTTCCGTTTTATTTTGGGAAGTACCCTGTATAGCATATTGGTTGCCCTTTGAATCATAAATATTTATGCTATGGGGCAATGAACTGATTAATAAAAATATGTTGGCTTTGTACTTTTGTAATTATTATTATTATTATTATTATGCATTTAGGTACGCTATACAAAGTAAACTATATCACAGCGTTTACAATAATGTACGATATAACAACAAATCATAAAACATTATATGAATCAATTAAGAAATAGGAATGTTTTGAGGAGCTTTTTAAAAACATCCACTTACATTATGCAGGGCCAGCATTTCTGTGAGGATATCAGGGAGTGTTTTCTGCACTACACCATAGTGGTCCTCTGCAAACGAGGCACTGATGAGGGAGGATAAAGCTGCAGAAAAAAGATACATTTCACAATGATAGAAATCTTTTTTTTTTTGGGTGCCATGTGGCCATGTCAGGCAAGTAAAAGAAAGATCTTTAAAATTCTAGTGGCCCAAAACATTGGAAAACATTTAAAAATTATCTTATACTTGGTTGCCAATTCGGGCCAGTGAAATTTAAGATCAATGAAATTGGGTGGCCTCAAGCTAAATTTTAGTGGCCCCCGGGCCGCAAAACTTTTTTTCCTTCAAACTTTTTTTCCTAATGAATTATTCATAAGCAGCGATGTGGGCTACTCATGAATATTCAGAACTAGGATTAAGGTTTGGGTGAGTTTGAGGGTTATAATTATAATGAGGCCATACTGACCATCAGTGGTTTACGTGGCCTATTGGTCACGCTGTGGACTTCCACACTTGGTATCTCTCTTCTTTTCTTTTGCCATAATACATTGTGAATAGCGGTTCATTTAGTAAATGTATCATGCAGAGTTTTCACTAATGTCTGAAATCTGACCAAAAGTTTGTACATATGAAAAAAAATATCGCCCCCGGGCCAGCAGTCCTGTGCTTATTTTGAGTGTTGTGTTTCTTGAAAATCTGCCAGGATTCAAGATACATTTATACATATTTGCTGTTGATGAACACTTCAGAAATAATGCAGAATATCTACCATATAAATGCATTGCCATACCATATAAATTGTGATACTAACTAAATCCAACATCTAATGCAGTCATAATAGGAAAATAGGTTAAACTGTTTCATTAAAGATGGTCATGCTTGTGGATTGTAGAACCTGTCCAAACATCACTATGTAACACTGAGCAGTGAGTATATTTTGCAAGATGTCATCTTCGTCTAATTTACGAATCCAACTATCTTTAAAATGGAAGGTTGATTATCTATGATCCTCCTTACAAAACCTACACGTGGGCTAGACAATGAGTTCATGAAAAGAATTCCTACCTTCTAAGGCCCAAATGTGAAGCTGGACATCTGTGAAGAGGGCCCGAATGTGCGACTCTGGGAACACGTCTGTGAAATAGCGGAAGATTGTGAGGCCGCGCAGTGAGGCCAGCCGCGGCTGGAGATGGTAGAAGTATTGGTGATGCTGAACGGGATAACGAGCTGCTTGTTGTGGCGTAAGACCTGTATGATTGTTCAAAGGAAAGGAGAAATATTAATTCACTTGACAACCATGGAGATAAACAATATTCTATTAAAGGGAAAGATGAAAGTAGCAAAATATCCATGAAATAGCAAAAGTGATGGGGATGGTTAAAGTATTGGCGATACTCAACAGGAAATATCATTTTCAAGCTGCTTGTTGCGGTGCAACACCTGTCCAGTCCAATTTTGTTGGAAGAAATAGAGATATAAGTTCATTTGAGGCTACTGCAGATTACCAGTGTTAAAAGTAAAGATGCTAATGACAAAATTGTTCACATAGATGTTATAGGAAGAATAAATCATTGCATGAAAAAAAAAAGTTTCAAGCATTTGCTTGTGCTTGCAAGCAGCTTTTGCTTGTTTTTATGCAGATTCAAGCAAAATGCTAGCACAAGCAATTGCTAAATGCCATGCAGTCACCCCAAAGAGTGCCTCATTTCCACTCCCTGTGGAGCATTCCTTCAAAAGGCTTAAGGACATTGAGAAGATCACAAAGGAAATAGTTCAGTCAAATTCTCACCTCTGTGCGTCTCATGCAAGGGTCTCCTAGGAGAAGGGATGTACCCTTGCCTTCCCGGTGTGCCAACTATTGTCTCATCCCGCCCCGGCGTGTGGGCACCGTAGCTGCTTACATCAACCAAGGGTACTCCTGGGGTACCAAACATGGTGCCTGGTGAACCGACAGTGGTGGCAGAGAGGGTAGCAATGCGCTGGTGGGGCATGGGTGAACCAGCAGCGGTGTAGTAGGAACTTGTGGTAGATGCTATAGGAAGAATTAATCATTACAATTAAAACAATAATGGTTTAGACATGTTGTTGTTACCTGTGGTGGGTTTTGTTCACGGTTGGGGGAGGGGGTACCAAAATGGTACTTGGTTGGTATAACAAAACAAAACACAAGAGAGAACATTAAAATGCTGGAGGGACAGAGCCAGGTGACCTTAACCCTATGTTAACTGGGGGGGGGGTCAATTTCCCCCCCCCCCCCGTAATAATTTCGCGACTACTCCGGAACTGCGGCAGATATCAAGTTTTCCTTTCATGACATTTTTCTTTGAAGTCTTGCGCAACTTTTGGTACTAAAAACTTTTCCATACATGTGTGTGTACATAATGGAATGGACATGTTATGAAAGTTGTGAAATACAATTCATTTTCCCCATATAATTGTATATTTTCCTTGTCTTTATGGTTGTCATATCTAATGTCATTGTCAAAATGATACAAAACATTACAAATATGAACAATAGAATACAAAAGAAAGGAAACACAAAGGAATACATAAGAAATTCAGAATCAAACTATACTCCTTTCATTTGCATATGTGCATAATTAAGCACATGTGCTTCATTAATTACAAGAATAAACAATGTTAATACCTAATTCTCAAACTTATCCATGTCTGTGATTCATTTTGAGTCAATATAATACCATTTATTATGTTTTTCTTTAAAAATTTGAAAAATTTGCAAAAATTAGCGTACTTTGGTATTAAAATGCGCATAATTTGCATATATAACATCAAATTGTTTAAACGAAAACATGAACGCGTCGCTAATACTTCAATGTACCTCCATGCAAAATTTTGCATGAATCGGACAATTGGTCTTCGAGATCTTAGTAAAAACCTGGTCCCGGCGAAATAGCCCAGCTTTTTTTGGTATATCATAGCAGGGCTCCACACTTTTTTGTCAGTGGCCCAGTCAGGCCAGTGGAATAATTTCTTCCCCTTTTCTAGTTGCCAAAAAGAAAAATTTACTGGCCCCAAAATTGTATTTCATGAGTAAACTTTTTATTATTAAAAATATCTCTCTTCCTTGAACAAACCTGTGATTATAGACAAAGCAAGACATGAAAATCTGCATGCCCGATCGGCCACCAAATATGACTTTTATACAGTTTTGCTGGACCGAAGTGCAATTTCACTGGCCCCGGGCCAGCGGGCCAGTGAGAATGTCGAGCCCTGATTATAGAAAACATAAACAAATGTAAACACTGACTATGTTGTAGGAGTTTGTAGTGGTCACTACAATACTGTCTTCATCAGGAATATCTAAGACATGGCTTTGAGAAACTGGGATATATTTAAATTATTCAAATTTTACAAATTATAAATTTGTTGTGGACATTTTTCGCGAATACATTTATAATTCTCTTCTGCCCACAGAATTGTTTTGGCACTCTTATGGCTGACTTGAACTGTTACCTACTAAATGTTGCAACCTCTCATAGAGTTAATAACTGCCCACCAGGTTCCTGTATGCAATGGGTTCAACCAACCTCTTTGTTTCTTGTCCTTTCCTTTCTTCTTCTCCTCCGCCATCCTCTGTTCTCTGGAGAGGCCGTTTGCTGCCCACTCCTGATGGGCGGTCAGGCGGTCGGTCAGGGAAGCAAGGAGGGCCAGGCATTCACCGCTGACCCTTGTCCAGTTGTGCGGGTGTCCACCTAATAAAGAAGTAATTAGATACATGATTTATCATGGTCAATAGTAAAACAGTTGTTTTGTAAGACTCGTAAAAGACATACAAATTGTCATTATAAGCATTTGTGATTTTTATACATGCAGGATTATTTACATGCAAACTGCTTTATTGGGAGCAAAGTATTGGTCTTTACATTAAAGCATTTGTGCGTTCTTCTTCATCTTCTTCTTATTTGTATTATTTTTCTAAGGTAGTACAGTTTTTTTTCTTATCTTCAAATGAATATAACTTGATGTTCTATTGTTTCAGTGTTCATTATTATGTTGAGTGTTGAATAACTTTTAATTAGAATTGTATAGATATCGAGGAAGCTTCTTGCATACCTGCCAACATTTGAAAATGAAAAATCTTACTCTCATGTGAGCGAAGTGCACATCACGCGCGCGAAGTGCGAAGTCCTTTGCAGCCGGGGTCCAGCTCTAGGGTTCTAGATGCTCTCTTGTGCTATCTTAGCCTTATTTTTTTAACATATGACCACTCTGAATGAGCAATACTTCAATGATAAAGATCATAAAGATCAAAAAGGAAAAAAAAAAAAAAAATTTCCTGACTTAAAAATCGTACTCGTCCGATTTTGTACCCTTTTTTGAGTAAAAAATCGGACTAAATAAGACAAAATCGGACTGGTTGGCAGGTATGTTCTTGGCCTTCAAAATAAACAAAGAACAAAATGTGCTTTAGACTCACCTGGGTCCCTGAGAGCAAATATTTGTATCATCCTTGCTATCCAGTGCTCTGCAAGGATGCTGAGGTCTTGGTAGTCAGAAAACGGACCCACATTGTGCCCTTCTCTTCACTAATTCTTCAAAATAATTGTACTTGCCCGACCCTTAGTAAGAGTGGAGACCTGGTTCAGGACTCACCTGGATCACTGAGGGCAAATATCTGTCTCCTCCTTGCTGTTGAGTGCTCTGCTAGGATGCTGAGGTCTTGGTAGGCCAGGAACCGGACCAAAGATGTGCCCTTCTCTTCTCCCAGAGCTCGATGCAGCCTGCACTCCTGGCTCGAACTGAAGGCAGTCTCGAGGGGGAACTCGTACACCTGTTTGTACGATAAAAATGAGTTAAACATGTCTTCTTCTTGAGTAATAATTCTACATTTTATATTCTGGAGTCATTATGCTGTACCTTTTAAGTGTTGATGCAGAGTCTTGACGAGGGGGTGCGAAGAGGAGACAAGGCTTCCTCATCTCTGTTCTTCCAGAACTCATACACCAGTATTTAGTCAGATTAAAAAATGAGCTGTACATGTAAGCATGTGTGAGATAATACTGCTTAAATATTTGTGGATTTGGACAACATTACTAGATGCCTTTAATTTGTAATCTTACCTCAGTGTTAAAGATTTTGAAGAGGTAGCGGGAGAAGGACCAGAAATGTGTGAGCAGCGATGCAAGGATCCAGGCCTGCCAAAATAGGCGCAAGTCCAACAAGCCCCTGATGGAGTCTACTGGATAGGCTAGCTCATGGAGTCGAAGATTTGAGAGCAACCAAGACTTGAAGAGGCACCCTGAAGGAGGAATAAATTGAAAGAATATTTTTGATTTAATGGATTTCATCATACTTATATATATAGAGAGAGTAAAGATGACATAAATAGAGATAATCTGAACATTTCACAAATAGAGTAAGGAAACAGAGTGAAACATGAGTGCATTGTTCCAAGCCTGCCAAAACAGGCCGCACAAGTCCAACAAACCCTTGGCCGAGTCCACTGGATATACTGAGTCCAACAAACAGGGATCACAAAGATTTGTGAGTAACCAGGGGGTGTTTCACAAAGATTCTAAGTTGAACTTAACTCTTAAAACGTTGAACTTAAAATTATGATAGGCCTTGGTATAAAACATATTCAGAAGTAATAATATACTAGTATTTGAGACTTTCAATACAAATTTATATCAATAACTTCAAGGCTCCTTGATAATAATAAATACTACTGATTTTTGTCAAAATGTATGCCTTAAAATAAAACTGTTTTAACAATTTTACAATGAACAAAGGGCTTTCCAAAACTGTTAGGTCTAGGGTAAGTTCAATTTAGAATTGTTGTGAAACACCCAGAGGACTTGAATAGGCACCCTGCAAGACGAAATAAATGGCATAAACATCAAGACATGCACTGTATAAATAGTACAATTCAATATAGTAACTTGTAAATAACATTCAGACATATTGAAACAGTAATGCAGTGGACAAGACATCAACAATAACAAACTACACCTAATTATACATAAGGCTATACTACTGGAAGTGACTTACCACACAGGTAGTAGAACACATAGAAGTATGCACAGAGGCGCAGGGACAGCAATGTGTTGGAGAAGATCGCTATACTACTGGAAGTGACTTACCACACAGGTAGTAGAACACATAGAAGTATGCACAGAGGCGCAGGGACAGCAATGTGTTGGAGAAGATCGCTTGGCTCAGGAAAGTTTTCACCTTGAAGAATTTCAGCTGCTGCTGAGCACAGAGGAAATCATCAAAGTTAAAATTGTAATGTTCATCCATTTTGTTTAGTTTTATTCATTCACCTGAAATCCATTTCATACATGAATGGAGTGAGCCATATAAAGTTTATTAACACAAGAATTTCTTACATATAATCATACCAACTAGTATTAAAATACATTGTCACATGCATAAATGTGATAGATTACATGCTTTTTGGGGGCATGCATCCAGGTTGTGTTTCCCAATTTTTAAAATTTGGGAACATGGGCCTCAACACAGCATTGCAAGAACATCAGTCAGGATATGAAATGATCATACCTTGGAATGCATCAATGTTCGCAAAGTATCGAGCAAACAGAAATGCAAAACAAAAGTAGACAAGAAATGGAGAACTAATACCAACAATATTTTGTTGAAAAGAATACTCTTTGATTTACCTGAATGATACTGAATGTGAGCAGGTTTGATCTTCTGATGAAATATGACATGCTGTACACTGTACCCTGGAGAAGATCGAGGGAAAGAAAAGAAAAACATAACATGTGACTGATTTGTTACAACCCTCTTTGTTACAGTAGTCTCCGCTTAATTGGGTAGGCTTTTTTAGCAAGGTTTATTTTACCCCTTAATAAACAGGTGTTCACAATAAGTGGTGAAAAAACATAAGAAATGTCAAGATTTTGTCCTAAGTGGTATTCCAATATTCTTCCTAAATATCTTCCTAAGTCACTTCCTAACCTTTTTCCTAACTTAAGGCAAGAACTTAGGAAAATATGCAATTTATGCAAATTAGCGACTTAGGAAGAAGTGATATTCTAAAAATGCACTTAAGAAGGAATTTCTAGGAAAGTTTCTAGGACAGTCTGACCCCTTTCCTAACTCCCATTTGTTGTGTACAAATACAGCAATGACCTACTAGTGGAGGTTACATACAATGATACATGCAGATAAATAGCGTGCACTGCACTTTCATTGCGCAGATCAAAGACAATACAGCCAGCGCATTTGCACAGCTTTTACGCAAAATGTCTAATCATTTCTATGGCTTCCCTCTTCTTTCTGATTGGATGCTTGTTAATGAAAGAACCTCAAGTCATTGGCTCACAGCTGCCTTGTGGGCATGGCTAAAAGCTTACTGATTTGCATTAAAGGGTACCACCACCCAAAAATAATAATCTTATAAATGAAAGGTAACATATTTAGTATTCCATTCCATCAACAAGTTCACAAAAATATGTTTCAAGAAAAAAAAAATATAATTGGAAAATGCATCACCATTCTAAAGCATGCATTCATGGGTCTGCATGTACGAGACTACTTTGTCCAGAGCGAAGGAATCGCCCAGGAGTCTCCAAATGTACGCCGTGAATAGCATTGGCGCACTCGCAAATGTTTGGCCCATACGGAACCAGGAAATAGTAGTGGTTCCGTAAGTGGTGGAAATTTATTGCTTTGTTTATGAATTACACAACCCTTTGCAAAATGTTGGGTATCTATTTGATAGCACAAAATGGTACCAAAACATATAATTATGTGTTGTTCTTTGCCTGGTGGTCCCCTTGATCTTCCAAAGTCAACATACTGGAATACCAATTTTGCACTTCCTAACTTTCTGACTTAGGCAAGAACTTAGGAAGAGATTTAGGAACATTTTTAGAATACCACCCTTAGTCTATACCCATTTGCTCTATGTGACGCACACCCACACACACGTACACACACTAATCAGACTTACCAGAAATGCACCGAATAGCACAAGAAATAGGTGATGCTCATTCAGACACAGCACTCCATTGCTCCCATTTCCCCCATCGCAGCGAGTGGAGAGCCTGACGTACCGCCCTCCAACCAGCTTGCAGCAGGCCCAGGCCGTGACTCCTCCCATTAGGGCGTGGCTTGCAGTATGGAGGAGGCGGGCCGGGCGGGTGACCGACAGGATTATGGAGAGCCGGTTGTGGTGGATTTGAGGCAGCACTGCAGGGATGTAAAAAGAAAAGTTGTATTCCTTGATGAATTTACCAAGTTGAGGGTAAAGATATATTGCTACATACATGTTTCAACTGTAGTTTCACTACTATCGACTAATGTCTATATTTATTTGCACAAACAAAATTTAGGAGAAAACCAAAATATAAATAAATACACAAAAATACACTGGGCCCAAAAAGAAACTTATCATTTTGCACATCAAATTTACACTTAAAATCCTGTCCATCAAAAATAACCAAAATGACACACCGGATTACAGTTAAATACTCCAAGTATGTATCTAAACACGTAAGTAACCAAACAGTTGCCCAACTGACACAACAGCAAAAAGCACTGACATGGAACAACTTCCGGGACCACATGTCACAGTAAGGGACAATCCGCCTGTTTATGCACACACTCAGAGCAGCTGTACAGGAAAAGAGGAACAATCTCCCCCAAGCCTGTATCAGAAACCCTGTGGACAGCATGCGTAACAGATGCACTGAATGCTTGTACCAAGCACATGGTGGACACACCCACTATTGATGTCTGTGTTTGGGTAACTGGCATTCGTTCATTTCAATTTGTTTTGACTTCCTCACCTGCCTTAAACTCTGTTGCCAAAATTACCAGACTGTGACATGTGATACAAAAAGCAAACGGTTCCATGCCAGTGCATTTTCCAGTTCTGTCAGTAAGGTAACCGCTTGGAAATATTTAGATGTAATTTGAGTAGGGTATTTAAGTAATCCTGTGTGTCATTTTGGTTAATTTTGATGGAAAGATTTCCAAGATATGACCATATGAAAAATTATAAGTTTCTTTTTGGGCCCAGTGTATAAATAACATGTAAAAAACTAATGCTAAAAGTCTTACTCTACCTGACCTTATCAGTTCATAAACATACACTCACAAAAAGTATTTTACTGATTATGATCTCGCAAACGGTAATGGGTGCGAAATTTTCTTACGCACAATGTGAATGGTAAATGGTTGCCATAGAATTACGTTTTCATCATTAAAAAAGGTATTTTCTGATACAAAGTGCACAAAAAAAAGTTGCACTTTTTTTATATGGCATATTGGTTACATTTTATACAAGTAAGCATCTTAATTTAAGATGACCCAACACACAAATCTGTTACTGCTGCATTGTTCTTAGTGGAACCATTTTTCAAAAGCCTGCATTTTTCTGAAATAGGCCTTTCAATATGAAATTGTTGGGGATTAGAGTGGCTGAAAGTTCAGAAACATGCGTGATTCTCTTGTTATTCGTGTAGAAGCTGACACAAATCACAAAAGTGCAAGATTTGTTTTCACACCTTTTGTCATTAAAGGGATAGTTGAGTTTTGGTAGAGAGGGCGCTAGACTACTTTTTGTTGTTGTGAGGTAATGAAAAACTGAGTGTAAAATTTGAAAGAGCATAATATTTAAATAATAAAATCATCTTTGTTTGATCAAAATCGGTTCAGAGACGGCTGAAAGATCCATAAATATAACAATTTGTAATAAACTTGGGGCCCCAGGTTTATTAGAGAATTTTGAACCAGCCGTTAAAAATTCAAAAAAATGCTTCCTCTTTTCAAAAAGTTACAAATTAATTAGGTATTTAAAGGGATCTAGTAACTTTGTTGACATGTGCAAAAAGTGATGAATGGTTGATGCAATGTATATTGTTGTTATCTCATATGTCCAAAGGGTATTGTGTGAACATTTCAAGTCAAATGGACATTGTATGGCCAAGTAATGAGCGAAAATGCAAAGTGATATTCAGTAACTCACTGCACTCACTTTGTACACGGAAGAAAAACTCGCCCGGAGTTTTTCTTATCTGAATACTTCAGTCATACATATCTTTGTAACGAAAGGGAAATTTGAAAAACCGAAACCTGTCCCATGATTTTATTGTTAATACGAATACAACAAGGTATAAGGGAACCGCTAGAATAAAAATTGTTTTGAGGATTTGGACAATGTTACTAAGTCCCTTTAAATAGTTGTTGGTTATTTCTCTATCTAATCACTATTTCAGCAAAGCATCACATGCACAATATTTTATTCAAAATGGTTGAAACCGATGAGTGTTTAGAGAGCGCCCTCTTACGTTTTAACGGCTCTTTTTGAATGATAACATGATCTTTACTACGTCATTTGTAATTTTGTGTTCCTTTCTAGTTATAACTATTAGTTTGTAATGTAATGATGCAGGTTTTGGTTACTAAAATTCAGTTTCACCAAAACTGTACTCTCCTTACCAGAACTCAACCATCCCTTTAAATCCATCAATTGGCAGGCACATACCATTAATTTTTTGTGGAAGAAAATTCTGTATCCATTACCGTTTGAATGATCAAAATCGGTAAAATACTTTTTGAGATATGAACAAATGCTAGGGGGGACTTACTTTTTGCAGAGTGTATCAACAAAATGGAACACAAAGTTCAAAGGTCAATTATTTCAAAGTGATATATTTTCATACCATAAAAATGATATAGATGTAAAGGGGTATCTATTTAGGGCAATTCCATGAAAATGTCTACCAAAACAAACAAAATTAAGTTTGCTGTGGAGTTTTTTTTCTTATTATGGCTGATAATGCATGACTTGAACTTTCTGAAACCATATTTGCTTTTTTGATATTTTGCCATTTTTGCCCAAAATCTGCATTTTTAGACTTATTAATTGGATTTAGACATATTTGTGAAATATAAGGGTTATTTGAAATTGATTATATCTGTATTTATCACTAGATGCATATTCAAAAACTGAATGCAAATAATAGTTATACGGAGTGAAAATTCAAATAAATATAAAAATTTTTCGCCAAAACCTGTATTTCGTGCATTTACTGGGGGGTCAAAGTTCAACTCAATTTTTGTCCCGTCTGTCACGTTTTTTAACAATTAATTAATTCCTAGCAAATACCTGTGACTGGTTTTGGATCAAACTTTATATTTATTAACAAAGGCCTATTACCTTTAAATTAACACTACATTTTTGTAAAAATATAAGTTATGAATATAAATATCAATGTTTTAATCTTGTCCCGTCTGTCACGTTTTTGTCCCGTCTGTCACGCTCCTTTTTACTACTAATTTGTTAATTCAACTAGGTTGTTGCTGTTTCATAATGAGTTTGGCTAAATCTGTCACTTTAGAGGCTTATCACAATAGTTGGTGGCATTATCAACTTAAATAACCTGTAAAAACAACATTTTAGGTAATTGGTGGGGATTTTAAGGTTTTCTACAGTCCCATGCATTGGATATCGTGTTGTACTATGTAAAATTAGATTATTTCATAGCTTACCTACCTTAATCAATTTAAATTTAAAAAATAACACTGCTTTTATCTTTTAGCAACTACTTTTATCAATAAGGGTGTAATTTATTACAGAAAAACTCCTAAAAATGACTGAAATTGTGTATTTTACAGATTGTCCAATTCACCCATAGGAATTGTACATGTCCCGTCTGTCACGTTTTTCTTGTCCCGTCTGTCACGCTCATATTTTGGATTTTTTCCTATTTAAGACAAACATGGGGGATTTCCCTAAGTACGTAGTGGCATACAACTGGCCTTAGGCAAGTAATAACCTACAGACATGAGCAGCCTTGTAAGATCATCCAGTTAGCAGGGATTTTAAATTAAGTGAGGTAGTGAAAAAAGCTTGGTAAAAGTGTGTCCCGTCTGTCACGCTGAGTTCAACGACCCACTGACATCTAGGTCAGAGGTCACACAAAATAAAACTCATATATTTTGAAAGTATGACTGCAATTTAATATCATAAGCATAAAAACTCCTGTTTAATGTTTAACCATTTGCCTACAAATTAATCAAAACTGTGAAAAAGTCATGAGTGGATGTCCCGTCTGTCACGCTGGAATTGCCCTTTAGCTTCCATTTGATACCTTTTCTGAATCAGCAGTGCCACGTATTGCTGAGTTCTTTGCTGTTGAAGAGGACAGGTGCAAAACCCACTTTTTGCAAGTTTTGACTAATTAAATTTAATGAATACATTCCTGAAATCAATGGTGCCACACTTAAATGTTATGTGTTTTAAGTCAATGTTTGTTTTGTGTGTCCAAAACATCCATCTCGTGTCGAATGTAGCCCACACACATCATCCAGGTCATGAGGAGGCGATGAAAACACCTTGTTCGTTAAATGTTCCAACATAAATAAATCACAAGTTGTTAAAACAGGGGACATTGGTGGCCATCCCACTTCATGATTAGGCGCAATAATTACCCTATCCCCATGTTCCCCAAAGACTTCATGTAATCTCTGAGAGCAAAAAGACGACGGACAGATGCACTGTCTTGGACCCACCAGATCTGTCTAAACACTCCATATTTCTTTTTAAATTACTCTTTGAGAAAGCTGGTCGAGCATCTATGGCAAGCTAAAACAAGACCTCCGCTCGCAGACAGGCTTTTATAACAGGCATCTCTATGGACATTTTGTGAAAAAATCAATACGATCCCCCGGATCCCACTTTGTTTGCTTTGTTTTTAATTATTTTGTTTGTTTGCTGAGCGGGAAAAAAATCAATATGATCGTCCGAAGCCCACTTTTTTTTAAATTTTTTTAAAAATTATTTTGTTTGTTTTCTGAGCGGGCATATTGAAAAAGAGGCCCACTCGTTTAACCAATCAGATTGCAGGATTCTCGAAATGAGGTATATAATACAAAATATAAAAATCTGTTTCAAAATCATCTTTAATGGTATCATACTTTACCTGCATAATGGAATGCATTTAGGACTGAGATGATTCCGGTGCATGTCAGTACAGTCAAGATAGAGCCTACTCCAGTCAGTGAGAAACATGCCTGCAACCAGCCTGAACAAAAGAAGAATTATGTCGGTATCGTGTTAAAACTTAATAGTATCTAGAAACTTTGTTGACCTGTGCAAAAATTGGTTAATGGTTGATAAAATGTGTATTTCTGTTATGGGGGCATATGAATGTCAAATGACCAAGTAATGATCAAAAATGCAAAGTGATATTGCACTGACTTTGGACACGGTTATAACTATCCAGTGGATAGTTAAACATCTGAACACTTCATTTGTATATATCTTCCTTTAACAAAAAGGAAGTCTGTTGCTTCTAAGCCCTTCTATACACAGATAATATTCTTGAGAGAACCTCTAAAGTTCTAAGATTTGTAGATTTTGACAATGTTACTAGATCCCTTAAAGTTAAAACAAATATTTTGACTAGTACTTAAGATCTCCATAAATACTTGATAAGGGTAAAATCTTTAACCCTATCTTAACTGGGGGGGGGGGGGGGTCAATTTGACCCCCCCCCTCGACTTTTTGCGCGATAATTCCGTAACGCGGGCAGATATTGCCACGCGACTTCATGAGTTTTTTCATTGAAGTCTTGCGCAACTTTTGAGACCAAATTTGCGACGATCAGATATACCGTTGTAAAGTCACGTGACTTTTCGTAAGTGCTCGTCGGCCCCAAAATCGCTAAATTGTGTGATTTGTTGTACAAATCCTATAGAAAATTTTTTTTTTTCTAGAATAGACAAAACCTTCATTATTTTTCATTCTAATCACTGCAATCATTTCATTTTGGGCTAAAAATGGTTGGATAATGGTCAATAATTTATTCCATTGAAAAAAACAATAAAAAACATAAGTCGAAAAAACAAAGAAATACATAAGAAATTCCAAAAACAAGGAAATACATAAAGAAATTTTTTTTTTTGAAAACCTGTTAATTAAGTCATAAAGAATAATCATGCACAACATTAGCATATATTCTGAGCATAATTTAGTGATTTACAGACAAAAAGAGGATTTCTGCATAAATTAGCATACTTTGCTAATTAATATGCGCATAATTTGCATATTTAAAGGGGTATTCCGGGCCTGATAAAACCATTTGTTACTTGAATAAGCAGAATAAGAGGCATAATTGGTGAAAATTTGATCAAAATCGGACAAGAAACACGGGAGTTATACCTATTTGAACATCATGTAGTAATGAGCGATCGTTTCAAAATTGCCGCCATATGCAACATCATTGACGAGCAACCCGCCATGGCTTTAGTACATGAACATACACGTATTTCTCATTTTCGTTGCCAAAAAATGATTTTTTTCTGCTTGTTTTCACGAATTCATAGAAGAATATCGATGGGCCAACCTCTTTGGAATTTGTAAGCTCATAAATTTGCTTTGTTATTAAGAAAATTTTAATTTTGTAAAATTTCCATGTAGAAGTCAAAATGGCTGCAGCTCGCAAGTGACGTCACGATCGATAGCAATTTCGAACGATACTAAAAATCGGAGCAAAGTTCATCCTGTCATAACTTTTTTATTGCTCTACCGTTTTGGCTCAGATTTTCGATCATGATTCTTCATATTCACTTCATTTTATAGCAATCATCACATTTCTGGGGTGGAATTCCTCTTTAACATTGGATCGTTTAAACGAAACATGAACGCGTCGCTAATACTTCAATGTACCTCCATGCAAAATTTCGCGTGAATCGGACAATCGGTCTTCGAGATCTTAGGGGGGGGTCAAATTGACCCCCCCCCCCCCCCCCCCAGTAAAAACCTGGTCTGAAATAGCCCAGTTAGAATAGGGTTAAACCTTGGGTAATTTGGGGAAATTTTCATCAAATTTATATAAAAGAGAGCTATTTTTGGTTTCTACATGACTTTTAAACTCTCAATATGATTATCTCTAAAATATAAAAAAGTGATTTAGTGCCCATCTCTTTCTCAACTGAAAGTATCTTTTAGTCTGAACATAGTTTAGGTCCATTTCTTATGTTTAGCAATAAACAAGCCACCAGTCCTCCACACAAACTGTTTGTATGTACTGGCCCGGTCGGGCAAGTAAAATATTTATACAAAATCAGTTTTACTTGCCCCAATATACAATTTTCTTGCCCTCTTTAACTTCTAGATGAGATTTACACGTATGAAATTACATTTGTTCTCTCACGGTTGAATGATTATTTAGTTGCCTGATCGAGCAAGCAAATGATATTTTACTTGCCCGACATAATTTTATTTCCTTGCCCCAGGCAAGGATGCAAGTGCTAGTGTCGAGCCCTGCAATAAACCACTGACCAGTATGGATGCAGCAAGGAGAAATGAGCCAGGCAGGTGTAGATGCCAGCTGTGGAAGTGAGTAGTAGCAGTCACCTACATTTTTTTTCTTTAATCATCTTATTATTGTCTATTGATAATGACTTTGATAATGCTTGGGAGAACCAGCATCAGCCAGACTGGGATGGGGTTTAGTGCCTTTCCCAAGAACGGCATTGGTACACACGTAGGGTAAAAGAAGCTATCAATATCTGCCTCAATCCCAATAATTTCAACAGGGACAACGGGATCGATATTCCCGAATTTTGGATGCATACGATACGCCGCCATGACCCTCCCCGACCAGCTCGCACCGACACGCCATTGATTCCACCCAGCAGGCGAGCCGAGCCAGCGGCCCGCTGATTGGTTGAGCACGCCATTGTTTCCGCCCAACAGGCGAGCCGAGCCAGCGGCCCGTTGATTGGTTGAGCACCCGTGTGCGTCGGCCAATAGACCTTGTCCGTTATTGACCAATTAGGAGCGTACTCGCTCATGCGGGATAGCGCGTTTTAGCCTACCGCAGGGTATAAAACATGTTGCTTACAGTAGATTGTATCACCTGACGAAGTGTTGCAGCGGCGCACGAAACGTTGTGACCTTTTAGATTCCTTGTTGACCATACATTGCGAGACAAACGAATATCACTAGCGATATTATTTTCGATAATGACTTTATTTTAAAGCTTCTTTGCTTGAAAGCTGCATATTAATTAGTTTTAATTTAGTTTAGTTTATTGAATACAATTGTTATGCGTATTCTTCTAATTATTATATTTACCAATAAACCACTGGTAGGGATGCAGCAGGGAGAAGTGAGCCAGGCAAGTGTAGATACCAGCTGATGGAGGGAGCAGCAGTAGGGACCATCCCACACTAGCACCAGTCCTCCAACGAAACACCTTCCCGATGGGGGTGACACAAATAAAAAGCAAATGTTGTTATAAATATAAACTTATAATTAGTGGCGAAGCGAAAGCCTGTGAGTGTGACTGTGTGGTCCATCTTCTCACCATGCTCACAGAAAAAAAAGAGTATCAGAGATGCCAACCTTCACAAACCAAAAAAAGTATTCTGAGAGGTAAAAAACAGTATTTTGAACCCAAAAAAAGTATTTTCAGAGCTGCCAACCTTTAGAGGCAAAAAAACATATTTTTTCGCGAAGCCAATTCGCGCAGCAAAAATACTCTTTACGCGCGCGTTAATATAAAAGTTGGTTCGGTCGATCACACCAGCGTTTGTATGAGTTTGTTCGGTTTATTTGTGATATATTTAAAATATGTATCTGGAGTAATAGTTTATCAGGGTTCAACGTAAATTTTGTTGCCGATTTCCAATCGTTTCTATAAAGAGAAAAAAAAAAAAAAAAAAAAAAAAAAAAAAAAAAAAAAATCTTTTTTTTTTTTTTTTCCAAGAAAACGTATTTTATTAGGGGAAAACGTACTGCCGTATTTTGCGTGAAAAAACGTAACAAATACGGCAAAAACGGAACGATTGGCATCTCTGGAGTATTAAAGGGATGCCTGTAAAGTGTCTAACTCCACGGAAATTACTTGGAGCTTCGTCGTTTCTCTTCTACCATGTTGTTTATCTTATAAATGGCAAGATAAGAATAAAATAGGGTTAGATTTGTTCAAATGCCCCTTTAGTCATGTCAGTATGGCGATATCTATTATTCAGCTCAAGAGCGTTAATGAACGGTCATAAACCTCATAAACGTTATACACTAATTCGTTATAAAAGCTGATCAATGCATATTTTTGCTTTTTTAACCAGGAAAGCAGTGTTCTTTTTCAATGAAACTTTCACACATCATTTGGACATATCTTAGTTCTTACAATGATTTTGGTACAGGATTGAAGTCTCAAATGTCATTTTGGGCAGTACCTGGCACTTTACAGGTGCACCTTTAACTTACTTTAAGTAAGCTCTAAATCTGAAACTTAATCAATCTATCAGTATCACGTGGGTGGCCGTTTGATTTAGTTTCACTTTTACTTGCAGATTTTTTTAGAGCCACCATATAAATTACACATCCACTCAAAGTCAAGCTACACGCTTAAGGCTAAGCCGGCTATGGATGTTACCGGTACAGCGCACGCGCGCACCGCAGGAGTCCGGTACTCTCTCCACTTGCAAGTCACTGTTAGCTAGCGGCATAGTAACTCTAGAGAACGCCAGCGCGAAGCGCTGGTGTTCTAGACCCACCTAATACTGCCCCAAATTTATACATTTTGTGTGCACGATAATTGTGCTTAAAATGATACTTACAACTTTTGGGTGGATACAAATTATGATTTTTAGCTCCATTCTGTATCAAAATGAGTGATTTATGCTTTCTAATTCTATATCTGGGTTCATACTTACCATGCTTACGAAATATGAAATGCACGGGCTTCAAAATTGCAAATGGTGAAATGACCGAGGCTAAAAATAAGGATAACTTACCTCAAATTGATGATTTATTATGGTAGTCCTTGTCGTATTCCTTTGATCGCTGCAATGACCCCGAAAACTCGTCGGCAATTGGTACCAGTAAGGTCACTCAATTCCGCGCGTAATTAAGTGGTCGGTCAACTATGTACGTACATAGCCACTATACTGACTACATACATGTGAGTAGGTAGTCTGGCTATGTATTGTGTAAGTCGACCGACAAGCTTAAGCGCGGAATAGAGTGACCTTACCAGATGAGTTTGCCGACGAGTTTTCGGGGTCATCATTGCAGCAATCAAAGGAATACGACGGGAATACGACAAGGACTACCGTAATAAATCATCAATTTGAGGTAAGTTATCCTTCTTTTTTACCAAATTATATATGACGTACGGTAGGTTGAGGTATGTGTACATAGTTAGATCTAATTTTTTTTTTTACATTTCACATTTAAAGTGGAATAATCACCTCGTCGCAAAATCAACCCAAAATTTTGAGCGACGTATCGTTACAGCTGATTACAGTTAGGTCAGTTATAGATCGACAAATCTATCGCTTTCATGGCCTTTTTGACACTATTATTGTTATTTTCACTGTCGGCATTCTAGCGATAGACGCTACCGATACACTCTGCCTTGATGGGCAAGAACACCCGTAAGTCCACAGTAAAAATGACTTACGGAAAATCAGTTGCATTCGAATAAAAAACACCACATTCTCACACTTTGAGCGACATTTGTAGCCCTATCAATACATTTAGGGCTACTATAATACTTTAACTCACCGATCTCGTGTGTCGCTATACATGTCATTCTATAATTACGGCGATTTGGGAGATTTTACATAATTTTACAACGATTTTCCCCAGGGTGGGGGGGGGGGGGGCACTCGAATTATTTTTTGACGGGGGTGTGCCGCACGGAACTCTGAAATGGGGGTCTGAAGAGCTGACTAAAAGCACAAAATATAGGGTCTTTGGAGCTACAAAAACCTTGAAATGGGAGTTAAGGGGTCTAAGGAGCATACTAAAACAACAAAATACATAGACTTGGAGCTACCAAAGACCTACAGAAACCCTCAAAAAGGCTCAAATGGTGGTCCAAGGAGCCGAACTGGAAGAAGAATAACGGGACTTGCCGCTACTCAAACATAGCCAAGTCTTTCCGGGGGTCTATGGAGCCGAGCTAGAAGAAGAATAATGGACTTGGCGCTACTCAACTACCTAGCCAAGTCATTCCGGGGGTCTATGGAGCGGCAATTTTTGAAAATCAGGTATCTTTAGAGCTGGGCAATTCCAAGCAAACGCCGTGACGGTCAGAGTGTGTTTCTCACAATGAAAGTCCAAATAACTCATAAAATCTAAATATCTAGAACCAACTTTTGATATATATGCATCTGTTACCACTATCCTACCAATTTTTTACAATAGGAAAGAAAACCAAAATTCCCAATAAATTATGAATTATGAATATCAATATCTGCCATAACACCGTGACGGCAAAAAGACATGGGTTTCTTACAGTATGCTAAGAAACTAAGTAAACTCTGTGAACTACAGGAACATTTTGCACTTTTGTCACATTGATTCTTTGTACTAGACATCAAGCTAGAACATCCAAATAAAAATGTAGAAAAAATCCAATGCTCATAGTAAATATGATATCATAAATGTATCTATGCACTGTAACGCCGTGACTCTAACGCCGTGACCTCTGAATTGTACGATATTAAAAGAGATGAATAATATGATATAATTTTAATGTAGTGATCCAGAATCAATAAAGAACTAGATGAATGGGTGATAACCAAGATGCTATTAAATGATCATCCGCATGACACACATTTGCAGCACAGCGCCCTCTATTGATCAAAAAATCTTTTAGGACATAACTGAAATTCTTATCTATTTCAGAAGTTAGTTAATGGAACCATCAAATATTAAAACCAAAATACATACTTAAATGTAACAATGAAATATGAGACCTTTGACATCTGACCTTTGACCTTGTTTCTCAAAAAAACATACAAATGTTGAATTTTTTGTCTGCACAGTGCATAGTTGCAAGTGATTTGTTTCATGTAACATGATTTCAGAGTTAGTAAATGTTTGTTTTTTAATTGGTAATTATCCGAGTGACCTTTGACCTGTGCCCCAAACAGTTTCAGAAAATTTTCTCTTACCTACAGTACTCTTTCTAACAGTGATTCTGGAACTTAATTGTGAGAACAAAAAACGACAACAATATTTTGACCTGATGACCTATGACCTCCCATGACCCCACTCCCTGATCAGGTCATATACTTCACTGGACGCATACCAGTATTATTATTGTGTTATCCGTCAAGGATTCTCAAACTATCTTGATAATAATATAATTTTTGCATATTTGTTAGCTATGTGACCTTTGACCTTTGACCTCATGGACCAAAATCATATCCAATAATCCGTACCTCTAAATACATGGATTGTACAAAGTTTGAACGAAATCCATCCAACAATTCTTGAGATATTGCAAAAAAAAGAACACTGATGTACAGATGCACGTACAGACAGACGGACGTACAACCCCTACACATACATGACTCGGGTAACTTTGAGATGGAAATATTATCAACTGACCCTATTCATATAATTATAGCATGAGCAATGCCCAAGCATACCTACAAAAAATATCCTACACTATTTGATTATGTCTACTGTATTATGTCAATGGGAATCCAGTAGGTAGGTCACGGCGTTACACAAAACGTAACGCCGTGACCAAATTGATATTGATTAGATTAATATGTGGTAAAAGATAATGCTGCTATTCAGCATCCATATTATAGCCCTATGGACTAATACAGAGAAAACAAAAAATTATTTCATTCCCATTCATATTTTTCCAGAAATATTAAAAATATCTGTTTTTAGTGTAAAGCCGTGACATACACCGTGTCTCAGATAAAACGAAACCGGGTTTCATGGCAGAAATTTTCTGTCATAATGAATAATTTCCTTGATGATATATATATGTCTGAAAAGCTCTGTGTCTCTTCTTTCATTTGATGTACAACTTATGGCACATAATTCAAGCATGACTGAATTAGAACAATGGAAAGTGGTGTTACCAATATTCCATTTGCACGCATAAATTTTAAGTTTGGGTGAGTTTTAAGGGTTGTAAACGTACTTATTTTTAAAAAGGACAAACACCACATGAAAGTCCATATTTGTATCTTTTACATGACACCTCATGCTAAAAAAATTAATGATTTATGCCAGAGAACGAGTACAATGAAACCATGCCTGATTTCTGCCCAAATGAGTGAAAGTTGAGTAAGAAGTCGCTCACCTTTCCTGACAATGGACTTTGATGCATGAGTGAATTTACACAAACATGGGGATCAGGGAAACCATGAGAAACAGGCTAGATCAGGAAAATTACCCATTTGGGCTGGAATCAAGCATGATTTCATTGTACTCGTTCTCTGGCATAAATCATTTATTTTTTAATCATGAGGTGTCATATAAAAGATAAAATTATGTATTTTTATGAGGTGTTTGTCTTTTCTCAAAATAAGTATGTTTACTACCGTTAAAACTCACCCCAAAACCTCACCCAAACTTGCAATTTCTGCGCGCAAATCGAATTTTGGTAACACCTCTTTCCATTGTTCTAATTCAGTCTTGCGTGAATTATGTGCCATAAGTTGTACATCAAATGAAAGAAGAGACACAGAGCTTTTCAGACATATCTATATCATCAAAGAAAATATTCATTATGACAGAAAATTTCTGCCATGAAACCTGGTTTCGTTTTTTCTGGGACAGTCTGTATTGATGACTGTAAATGAGACAGTCACTGAAGCGGAACGAAGGGCAAAAATTACGAAATTGATATTTATCTGAAAAATTGAAGCAATGATCCTATCAACACTGAAATAAAATGTTATGAAAACTCCTTTCCGCAGTTCTTTTATGCTTAATATTTAATTGAATGTTTTGTGAAAATAACTGAAAATTAATTTATGCTTATATATTAACAATAGAATAATAGTTTACAATTTTTTTTTTCAAAAACAAAATGCATTTTTGGAAAGTTCAATCTTTTAGCTTTCATTTGATACCAAGTTTGTTATGGTACAACGAATTTGAAAAATCAGTGGTTATGTCAATGTTTGCTTGGAATTGCCCAGCTGCGATTGGGTTTGAAAAAGGGATTCTTTAATTTAAAGGGCACATACCCGTCTAACATTATACATGAGTGCCCTCCCGGGGATTTTCGGTTTATATTCACTTGGTCTAATACCAATTGGTCCAATCATCAGTTCGTCTAACTTCACTTCAGCTAAACCTATTTGGTCTAATCATCACTAGGTCTAATGCCCATCTAGGCAACTGCCGTTTCGTCTAATCACCAAATGGGCTAATTGTCACTTCGTCTACTTTTTTTTTTCCTCGTTTCGTCTATTATCACTTCGTCTAATACCAGTTCGTCTAATTCTCAGTTAGGCTACTCTTCACTTGGTCCATATGCAATTGGTCTAATTACCGTTTGGTCTATAACCATTTGGTCCAATACCATTTCGTCTAATACCATCAGGTCTATTTTCCACTTGGTCTAAAAGCAGTTTGTCTAATGCCATTTCGTCTAACGACCATTTAATCTAATTCCCATTTGGTCTAATTCCCATTTGGTCTAATGGCCATTTGGTCTAATGGCCATTTAGTCTAATTCCCATTTGGTCTAACGATCGCCCACACTGACCTGTGTCACCGGTGGCCACCGCCTGTATACCGTATACCGTATGAACGATTCCATAAGGCTGTAATTATGGTTACAGTCCGTTATTCGGAAGGTTCGTTATTCCGAAGGTTCGTTGATCCGAAAAGAAACTCTAGTTCGTTATTCTAAAGGTTCGTTAGTCCTAAAATGAAATTAGGGTTATTAAAAAAAAAGACGTAGAAAAGAATTTGATTTTTTGAATTTGAATGTTGCCTAAAAAAATGATTTTGAGCAGTGTGGTCTTGGGGAAGGGGATCAATCTTATTCTAATTGCCGTGGCTGCATGGGGGTGGGGGAGAAGGGGAGGGGGCAAAGAGTGGCTTTAAAATTCTAGTAAAATTGTATAAGAATCATTTGTAATATGTTGTTATTTTTATAAACTGAAATGAATTTCCTCAAAAATGATTTATTTTTCTTTGTAAAACAGTGCAATAAGAATGAGATATTTGAGATATATTTATATCTTTCTCATGTAAAAAAAACCTGAAATTAAACCAAAATCAATTTGATATTATGTAATTATAATTATGCATGTCATAAAGTTAGATTTTTCTGCTTGATATCAGTCCAAAATATCTTAATTCTAACATTTTATTTGTCTGAATTGTATGTATTTCATCATAAATAGCAACTAAGGGCAGGGGCGGATCTAGCTTTTTGCTAAGGGGGGTGTGGGAGGGGGTGCCCCCCCCCCCCCCCCTGTTAAGGAAAAAAAAATACTTTGGCAAGGACTCTCAAGTAGTTTGTCACCTATTTTCCAATGCTTAAATAAAGACAATTTGACTTTTTGACTACAGAGAGGAGCAAACATGAATCACAGGTTAACATTAAGATATTTCACAGGCATTTATAACATTATGTTTTCACAAAATATAATTGTATTACACTCGTTATTTAGTGTTAATTTTAACTTGTCTAGTTTCGTACGGGTGCATGGGGGTGCAGCCCCTGAAATACATCAACATAAAATAACACACTATATAACAATTAAAATGTGGTCAGACCCCCTCTTTCAACACCTATATCATATCAAACTTCCATTAGACCAAATGGTCATTAGACCAAATGGGCATTAGACAATGTGGGCATTAGCCCAAGTGGGCATTAAACCATGTGGGCATTAGCCCAAGTGGGACATTAGCCCAAGTGGGAGTAGACCAACTGTCAATTAGACCAAACGGGAAGTTGATGAAATGGTTATTAGACGAAGTGAGAAACTGCCCATCTGGATATAGCCGAAGTGGGTATAGCCCTAATGGATATTATATTGTGGTATTAGACCAATAGAATATTAGACAATCTGGTGATTAGACGAAATGGCATTAGACTAAGTGGGTTTGGACCAAGTGGATATTAGACGATAGGGTATAGCCCAAATGGTTATTAGACGAACCGGCTATTGGACCAAGTGATTGTAGACGAAATGGGTTTAGACTATGTAGGATTAGACGAAGTGGGTTTAGACCAAGTGGGGGTTTACCGGATTTTCCATCACTCTTCATTGGTCTTTCGCGGTTCAAACTGCCGTTAACGTACACAGATGCGGTATCGCTAGCGTGCACACAAAAAAAAAAAAAAAAAAAAAAGCGACGCAAAATTAAAATGAGTTGTTTGACTTGACAAACTGTTACCGCTACCGAATAATTATTGGAATCACTGGCCCACAATTATTTGCTAGAAATGTAGCGATAACACACAACTCATTTTAATGTTGCATCGTTTCTTTTTTTTTTTTTTTTTGTGTGCACGCTAGCGATACCGTACTGAACGGATCGGTCCAGGTGCGATGACGTAATTATTGCATCTGTGTACGTTAACGGCAGTTTGAACCGCGAAAGACCGATGAAGAGTGATGGAAAATCGTTGTAAAATCTCCCAAATCGCCGTAATTATAGAATGACATGTATAGCGACACACGAGATCGGTGAGTTAAATAAAGTATTATAGTACTAGTAGCCATAAATGTATTGATAGGGCTACAAATGTCGCTCAAAGTGTGAGAATGTGGTGTTTTGTATTCGAATGCAACTGATTTTCCGTAAGTCATTTTTACTGTGGACTTACGGGTGTTCTTGCCCATCAAGGCAGAGTGTATCGGTAGCGTCTATCGCTAGAATGCCGACAGTGAAAATAACAATAATAATGTCAAAAAGACCATGAAAGCGATAGATTTGTCGATCTAGGACTAGGTCACTTATACTGTTACTCATAGTGTTACTGCTGTTAGTACATGTTACAGCTCTATTTTATCCGAAAATTAGTCTAACAATTTTGTATTCACATTTTTAAACATTTTGAAATACAACTTTTTCAAAGACTAACTTTTCCATTCACGGCACCGCCGTCACGCGCACATGCAAGAACGTTGTGCGATGATCATCACGAGCGTGACCGAGGTCGAGGAGGCGTAGCACACATCTACAAAGTATATGGTCCACTCAGGTGGACCATTTACACGCAATTATGGTAATACACGGGAGATTGCTATACTGCCTATTCATACACTGTATACCGTTCATCAGTTGAACGTTGTGTGTTAGGATGCATCGGTAATGAAAACAGACGGCAAATAATCCTTTTTTTTCTACATTTTGCAATCTTCAAAACAACAAAGTCGGTAATTATTATCAAAGTATATGACTTAGGGATCACATAAACGAAAGTTTGTTTGCATTTGCTGGTAAATTTAGGGAGAAATCGGCCGACAAAAATTGTTTATGTTTTGGATAGTGCAGCAGGCGGAAGAGGTTGATCTCCACACAATGCTACTGTAATGTACCTATGTGTGGCGTAGCGTAGGCCGTGCCTGTGGCAAAATAACAGGATTTATTGCCTATCAAAAGTAGTTTAGTATCAAAATTGACACTTTTATTGAAGTTCTTAGATTAAAATGAATTGTGTGGGCACTTTATTTATCCCAGTAATAACCGAAGGGAAACATGACCACCCGTTTTGATGTAGATATGGTATGTGGGTAACCTAGGCCTACGATAGGTTACCCACATTTATATAACACGGCTCTGGTAAATTCAGTAACGTGATTGGTTAAATCCTGTCACGTGACTATTCATTACATTTCAACAAACATGCACGACCGTGCAAAACAGGGTGCAACCCCATGCATTACTCGTTTTCGTTGCGCAACTTTTTGCACGGCTATGACGTCACAATGCTTGTTTACATAGTTCTATCGGAGACAAACTTGCGAAAGTGATAAAAAAAAAGATGGAAAAAGCTTCGTTTTGTAAATTATCGGTATTGTAGTAAATCAATCTTAGCAGTTTCGTAAATTATATGGTATGTGGTTTGATATTGGTAAGTTTTGGAATGGAAATGCATAAAATGCTTTGATAATTCTCATTTTACGGGAATTTTTTTCGGCAATTTCTGGTGGACTGCATTTGATCTGCTGAGCTTCACATTCAATGAAGCGAGTGCAGGTAGTCGGATGGTGAATTTTGTAAATTCATATTCACACTCTAAGTCTAGAGGGTAGATAGACTGGGTTTGTGGCATGGCAAGTCTGTTTTAAAAAATCCAGCAAAATAAACGATTCCGTGGTTGAGCTCGTGTTATAAAACAAATAATACACGGTCTCAATTATCGTGCATCATGTAAATGCATCGCGCTCTCGGCTCTGTTAGCTGTGCGTTGCGCACTCGGCTACGCCTCGTGCGCAACGCACAGCTAACAGAGCCTCGCGTGCGATGCATTTACACAATGCACTCTAGACAGTGTATTATTTGTATAGTAATGGGGTAGATCGACAAATATATCGCTTTCATGGCCTTTTTGACATTATTATTGTTATTTTCACTGTCGGCATTAGAATGCCGACAGTGAAAATAACAATAATAATGTCAATGCCGACAGTGAAAATAACAATAATAATGTCAAAAAGGCCATGAAAGCGATAGATTTGTCGATCTAGTAATGGGGATGCACCCGCCCCACGTCTGCGTTACGATGTACACTCGCAAATGGGAAACTGTATGGGCAAGTATGCCCAAAAGTCACACTGCTGTATAGCACTAATAATAGCAGTAGTGACTTCACTAACCCCCCTTTTTGGGGTTAGTTGTAAAGACTATTGTTCATGAATGATTTCTTATTTTGTATTTTCTCACCTAACTTTGTAGATCTTGCTAGATGGCCGATGAAAAATTCTCCATTTGATGGCGTCACGTTGCCCCTAGCTAAATTGAAATTAGTGCTGTAACTGACCTTGATGATCGGATCGTTTGATCGGATCGGCAAAATTTTATCGATCTTCGAAATCGGATCGATGATCGGGATCGGATGATCGGCTAAAAAAAAAAAAAAAAAAAATAAATAAATAAATAAATCGTTTTTTTTTTCTTTGAAAAAATGATCCCCAAAAAACACATTTTGGGAATATAAATGAATACCGAAGCAACATATATCCATATTAATAAGCCCAAGGTAATCTTGTACGGGTATTAGTGCTGTAACTGACCTTGATGATCGGATCGTTTGATCGGATCGGCAAAATTTTATCGATCTTCGAAATCGGATCGATGATCGGGATCGGATGATCGGCTATAAAAAAATAAATAAAAAAAAAAAAAAAAAAAAAAAAAATCTGTTTTTTTTTCTTTGGAAAATGATCCCAAAAAACATATTTTGGGAATATAAATGAATACCAAAGCAACATATATCCATATTAATAAGCCCAAGGTAATCTTGTATGGGTATGCTTTCATTTAAAACTGATTACCTCTCCTTTTACAAAATTACTCACGCCGATTTTGAGCTTAGTCCCATGTGATTAATTTGGCGTAACCTTTCAGAAACACATGGGACTAAGCTCAAAATCGGCGCGAATAATTTTGTAAAAGGAGAGGTAATCAGTTTTAAATGAAAGCATACCCATACAAGATTACCTTGGGCTTATTAATATGGATATATGTTGCTTTGGTATTCATTTATATTCCCAAAATATGTTTTTTGGGATCATTTTCCAAAGAAAAAAAAACAGATTTTTTTTTTTTTTTTTTTTTTTTTTTTTTGCCGATCCGATCTTCCGATTTTTTCTGCATGATCGGAAATCGGCAAAAACGGTCCGATCATGTATGATCGGATTGTGATCGGCATGCCGATCCGATGATCGGTTACAGCACTAACGGGTATGCTTTCATTTCAAACTGATTACCTCTTCTTTTACAAAATTACTCACGCCGATTTTGAGCTTAGTCCCATGTGATTTATTTGGCGTAACCTTTCACAATCACATGGGATTTAATTTTGTAAAAGGATAGTTAATCAGTTTGAAATGAAAGCATACCCATACAAGATTACCTTGGGCTTATTCATATAGATATATGTTGCTTTGGTATTCATTTATATTCCCAAAATATGTTTTTTGGGATCCTTTTCGAAAGAAAAAAAAAAAAAAAAAAAATCGGCAAAAACGGTCCAATCATGTATGATCGGATCGTGATCGGCATGCCGATCCGATGATCGGTTACAGCACTAATTGAAATGGGCTTCAATAATATTCGTTGGTCCTGAACTGCCCGTCAATCCAGCATCAAAGCACACGTGAAAATGTTGTTCACTGTGTAGCTAGCGCATATTGTACATACGTCATCAATTATACGAACTTGTTTTGGTCGGAAGCAAGGCTCATCATCGACTGTTAAAACTGCAAAGTAAAAATGTATAATTTAATTTAATGTGTGTACGTTTTTCATAAAAAATCAATATATTTCATCGTATTTTATTTAATTCTATTCAAAAATCAGTCGTTACAATTTTTAAATCCATATTCTTTAAAAGTTTGAAAAACAACAATTCGCAAGCAAAATACGGTAGTTTCATCTCAAGCGCACTCAGTGGCACACACTTTATTTCCGATTTGACAGGCATAAAATAATGTGCGTAAGTAATTTACAACGTATCAATTCCTGGCTGGACGAAGACTACCTAACGAAAGGTCATTTCAGCAACACACTTTTCACGGTACTTCCGTCGCAAGCGTGTGCGATGATCAGCGCTCGACGCGACTGCATGGCCATGGCAAATGAACGTGAAATATTGGCTGATTCAATCATAGCAAGAAAAGTGGGTAAGTATCAAAAACACATCTTTCAATGATTTAATTTCACCTTATAGATTACAAATGTCATGTCATAAGTGGAATGAATAAACGGGGAGAAACCCTACCTTACGATGTAGGTGTGGATGTGGGTACCTGTATAGGTACCCACATGTAATGGGGATGACCCGCCCGGAGTTCTCGGCATGGCAAGCAGATGATTGCCCCGCAGCATAACACGTACATCTTAGTGTAATTTAAATCAACTTGTGGATGGAGCTTATCGACAACTGCAGTTCGCAGGTTTTTAGTCTATCCGGAAAGAAATAACAACAAAATTGCACAAAAAAAGATACTTACATCGTTATCATACCAATGAACACTCGAACCCATGTTTTTATCACGTTAAAAATGTTCGACTTTCCTCCAAAAGAAAGTTGTATAGCCTCACACAGCTACAGCGCGCCGACGTCAACGTGCATTTGAAAATGTGTGCTTAAAAGTATGGTACGCTAAAACGGCTAAAGCTCTTTCTATGGAACACCGACAGGGAAACTACAACTTGTGGTTTATATTCACTTGGTCTAATACCACTTGGTCCAATCATCAGTCGTCTAACTTCACTTCGGCTAAACCTATTTGGTCTAATCATCACTAGGTCTAATGCCCATCTAGGCAACTGCCGTTTCGTCTAATCACCTAGGGCTAATTGTCACTTCGTCTACTTTTTTTTTTCCTCGTTTCGTCTATTATCACTTCGTCTAATACCAGTTCGTCTAATTCTCAGTTAGGCTACTCTTCACTTGGTCCATATGCAATTGGTCTAATTACCGTTTGGTCTATAACCATTTGGTCTAATACCATTTCGTCTAATACCATCAGGTCTATTTTCCACTTGGTCTAAAAGCAGTTCGTCTAATGGCATTTAGTCTAATTCCCATTTGGTCTAATTCCCATTTGGTCTAATTCCCTTTTGGTCTAATGACCATTTAGTCTAATTCCCATTTGGTCTAATGGCCATTTAGTCTAATTCCCATTTGGTCTAACGATCGATCGCCCACACTGACCTGTGTGGTGGCCACCGCCTGTATACCGTATACCGTATGAACGATTCCATAAGGCTGTAATTATGGTTACAGTCCGTTATTCGGAAGGTTCGTTATTCCGAAGGTTCGTTGATCCGAAAATAAAATCGGGTTCGTTATTCTGAAGGTACGTTAGTCCTAAAATGAAATTAGGGTTATTAAAAAATACGACGTAGAAAAGAATTTGATTTTTTGAATTTGAATGTTGCCTAAAAAAATGATTTTGAGCAGTGTGGTCTTGGGAACAGGGGTGTCGATCCGTTTTTGAGATTGGGGGGGCGAAATTTGAAAAATTTTCCAGAGTGACCATGCACTGAGAGAGCTAAAAGCCCCACATTGGCATGCCCGGAAGTTTTATTATGCGCTCATTGAAAGTGTCTTGATGGCTCGAAGACCTGACTTTGGGGGGCACCCACATTTGGGGACAATAATGGGGGTCCAGGGGGCGGAGCCCCCGGAAGCTTTTAGATTTCAGACATTTGCTCCTAGCATGGGTGTTAAAATTGTATAAAATAGTGAACCTACTCATAACGTATTTTAAAGGGCATAGCGAGGAAAAGACTGAGCCTTGCATGAGATGGATCCACATGATCATGTATACTATAGAACCATCGATATAGTCTAGGGCATTGGGCTCCCATGAAACTAAGCAAGGGCGTCACCAATTTCTCAAAAGTGTAGGGGATACATTGCGAGGAAGCGAAGCGACCGAGCGGGGGAGGGTGTGGGAGGGGGTGTCCCCCTCCCACAGTAGGGAGCTTTTCTATTTTGGGGCGTGAAATTGTGCGATTTGGTGCACACCTGAGACAGAAATTTCACGTAATATGAAGTATATAGGTATGGAACCAAACATACATAATGACAAAGGGAGGGGGACAATCTGCTCCTTTTTCAAAATATGGGGGGACATGATATTCCAATTTGATTTGCGTTCAGCGCATATGTACCGAGATTATTCTATTTTCTGTGACGGTGTGCTATCTATAGATGAGGGTTTAATAAACTTCGTTTGAGGTGTGCGTTTGAGAAATTACGCTGCCCAACACATTTCAAAAGGTGAGTTCCCGCAACCCAAATGAAACTTGCAATATGAGAAACTGTATGCGCGCGAAGCGCGCGGCAAAAAAGAGATTTACAGTCCTTTTCAAACTAAAAAACGGCTATTTTGAAGATTAATTATTGATAAATGTGTCTTTCCCCTCTTTGGCATTATATCGCTCGATTTTTTTCTTCCTCATTTTCGGAATTATTGGGGGGGCGAAATGATATGTTCGCCCCCCCCCCCCAATATTTTCATTGGGGGGCGACCGCCCCCCTGCCCCCCCAGGATCGACACCCCTGCTTGGGAAAGGGGATCAATCTTATTCTAATTGCCGTGGCTGCATGGGGGTGGGGGAGAAGGGGAGGGGGCAAAGAGTGGCTTTAAAATTCTAGTAAAATTGTATAAGAATCATTTGTAATATGTTGTTATAAACTGAAATGAATTTCCTCAAAAAAGATTTATTTTTCTTTGTAAAACAGTGCAATAAGAATGAGATATTTGAGATATATTTATATCTTTCTCATGTAAAAAAAACCTGAAATTCAACCAAAATCAATTTGATATTATATAATTATAATTATGCATGTCATAAAGTTAGATTTTTCTGCTTGATATCAGTCCAAAATATCTTAATTCTAACATTTTATTTGTCTGAATTGTATGTATTTCATCATAAATAGCAACTAAAGGCAGGGGCGGATCTAGCTTTTTGCTAAGGGGGGTGTGGGAGGGGGTGCCCGCCCCCCCCCCCCCCCGTTAAGGAAAAAAAATACTTTGGCAAGGACTCTCAAGAAGTTTGTCACCTATTTTCCAATGCTTAAATAAAGACAATTTGACTTTTTGACTACCAGCAGAGAGGAGCAAACATGAATCACAGGTTAACATTAAGATATTTCACAGGCATTTATAACATTATGTTTTCACAAAATATAATTGTATTACACTCGTTATTTAGTGGTAATTTTAACTTGTCTAGTTTCGTACGGGTGCATGGGGGTGCAGCCCCTGAAATACATCAACATAAAATAACACACTATATAGCAATTAAAATGTGGTCAGACCCCCTCTTTCAACACCTATATCATATCAAACTTCCATTAGACCAAATGGTCATTCGACCAAATGGTCATTAGATCAAATGGGCATTCGACAATGTGGGCATTAGACCATGTGGGCATTAGCCCAAGTGGGCATTAGACCATGTGGGCATTAGCCCAAGTGGGACATTAGCCCAAGTGGGAGTAGACCAACTGTCAATTAGACCAAACGGGAAGTTGATGAAATGGTTATTAGACGAAGTGAGAAACTGCCCATCTGGATATAGCCGAAGTGGGTATAGCCCTAATGGATATTAGACGTTGTGGTATTAGACCAATAGAATATTAGACAATCTGGTGATTAGACGAAATGGCATTAGACTAAGTGGGTTTGGACCAAGTGGATATTAGACGATAAGGGTATAGCCCAAATGGTTATTAGACGAACCGGCTATTGGACCAAGTGGTTGTAGACGAAATGGGTTTAGACTATGTAGGATTAGACGAAGTGGATATTAGACGAAGTGGGTTTAGACCAAGTGGGGGTTTACCCTTGTTTTGAATCATTTTGTATCATTTTCACGAATAGGAACTAAATGTTTAGTTTCAAGTGTCAAGTTTATTTTATTTATCTTTCTTATATAACACACAGTACAAATATGACATGAGCATAACAAAATTGACAGAATATGGCATTACAATAGAAAGATGAGGTGACCTAGGTTGAAAGCAAAGCTTGTGGAATTAAGGTCCCTCGTGAGTTGCAGCTCATGAGTAGGCTATGTCAAGATAGACAATACTGAATACATTAAAATGCTTACAAAAAATAAAGCTAACTAATGAACTGAGAAAAAAAAATATATATAAACATAAATAATTATGTGTGATAAAAACTACTGACTACTAAATAATGGCTATTTACAGGAAAAGCAGGAAAATACCACGAGTAACAGGACAAAAGACACGATAGAGCGAGAAAGAGGGGCAAATATAGACTAGACTGAAAACACGCACAAAACAAAACAAGACAGGAGATGATTTGAGAAACAGGAGTAGAATTAGAAGTATGCATACCTATATAGCAAATAATTTTCTCACATTGTACCTAATAAGGATCAAAACTATCGATCTAGGCAATATCGACTCAAAAAAAGTAACTTCAACTTGCGCTTAAAAACATACTGACTGATTGTGCTATTCTTGGTTCAAGGGAATTCCAAAACCTAGGTCCAGTGGACCCCAATGTCGTCAGGGCGAATTGCGTTCTAACAAGAGGTAAATGATATGCTTTTGCGTGTCGTGTAGAATAATTATGAACTTGGTTATTTTTCTTAAATATCCTGGCTAAGGCTACTGGCAGTAGACCTGCATTCAATTCATACATAAGAGCTCCTAATTGTAAATAATAAATATCTTCAACTTTCAAAACACTACTATTATTAAAAAGGACATCAGTATGTGCTAGATAGTGCGTATTACAAACAATTCGTATTACTCTTTTCTGCACTAATAGTAATTTTTCCACTTGGGATTTTAACGAGTTACCCCAAGCTAGTACACCATAGTTTAGATATGGCAAAATTAAAGTTGTATACAACATACGTAAAATACTTTGAGGAAACACAGATTTCAATTTATAAATTACACCAGTATTTCTTGACAACAATCTACAAAGTTGACCAATATGGTACTTCCAATTTAAATCTTCATCGATATACAAGCCAAGAAATTTAAAAGTAGGTACCCTTTCAATTTCAACACCATTGAACATTACATTTCCAGGCAATATACTCAGGGAATTACTAAAAAGCATATAGCTATTTTTTTTTTAGATTTACAGACAACTTATTTACATGAATCCACAAAGTCACATTAGTCAACTCAGAGTTTACAGTCTGCAAAAGAGTTTGAGGGTTTTTGTGAGAGAAAAATACACTTGAGTCATCTGCACATAAAATGAATGATAACATCTTTGAGGAAAGCTGAAAGTCGTTTATATACACAATAAACAAAAACGGGCCTAGAAGGGATCCCTGTGGTACCCCACAGGTGACGCCCTGCATACTTGAATCAATTCCATTCAAAGAAACAAACTGTCTCCTAAACCAATCTAATGCTCTTCTCCTTACACCGTAATGGCCCAGTTTATTTAATAAAATATCATAATTAACAGTATCAAAAGCTTTAGAGTAGTCTAAAAAGACACCAACAGTACGCATGCGATTATCTAAGGCACTGGATATCTTATCCACTAAATGTAAAATTGCATGAGTTGTGTGTTTTTCACGAAAACCAAACTGAAAATTAGACAAAAAATTAGCATTCATTAAAAATCTTATTGTCCGGGTATACATTAACTTTTCAAGAATTTTAGAAAATGAAGTTAACAAAGAAATAGGACGATAATTATTTAACATAAGGGCATCACCCTTTTTAAAAATTGGCACAACCTTTGCAATTTTCATTATCATGGATACAAAATGTTATTGTTGTTGTTATTGTTATTGTTGTTGTTGTTATTGTTGTTGTTGTTGTTGTTGTTATGGTTGTTGTTGTTATTGTTGTTATTGTTGTTGTTGTTATTGCTGTTGTTATTGTTGTTGTTATTGTTGTTGTTATTGTTGTTGTTGTTATTGTTATTCATTCGAGCATTTTTGCAAATGTTTCAGTCCCCATTAATGAAAACTAACTAAATGGAAAAGTTTGAACATTTTGTTGACCTTTCTGTTGATCTTTCTTACAAAAACGATCAATTTTCTGATGGTAGACGTCATCAGGTAGTTGGTTTCGCGCACTGTCTCTGTTCAGTGTGTGTTGAAATTCCAGGATGTATACATGCAGATATCTTCCTTCACCCTTTTTGTATTGTGCGACATTTCTGAAATGTAGACCTTTTGCCAGTCCGATCTGACGGTCGGGAGACTCAATGCGGCCTGTTTTGAGACACTCCAGAGGAACGAATTGGGCGTCGGTGTTCCAAATAGCTGGTCTTGGGAGATTGCTACGTTTCTTTCACTTATGATTCATTGCATAGGACTGTTGTTTGATTCTTGCAGCCAAATGGCCAGTAGTCCACCCTTGGCATGGAATTACAATGTATGTACTACGCCCCACAATTATTTTTGATGTTGTCTTTAGGCGATACTAAGATTTGGTGTTTTGTTCTTGTTGGCTTTAGAATCACCCTAATGCCGGATTAAATTGAAATTCAGTTGATTGCATCTGAGACTCCTAATATCAGGGCAGATGAGTGTCATGTTGAGCATTGCCTGTTCCTCTCAGTGTGGTGATCCTTCTATAGCTTTGTAATTCCAAATATAGTTGCAACAAACATAAAAGAGAATAGTTATATGTTATCATCTTGACTGCCAAGGGATTGGTGATTACAATAATGGAGCAAGTAACACTCACTCATAATGTTTGTTCAAATAGGTAATTAAAGGTGAAATGAGACATTGGACAGTGTGAGTTGCTTTCCGATAAATCTCGACGTTCAGGCTACCATCAAGTTCGATCACTATCATGACTATATAAAAGTGTCAGGGAACACTAACGACTTATCCGATCCCTTCGTTAGGAAACTAAAAGTGTACTCCTGCACAAATTGTTTCTTGAGTTTGGGATGAGTATCATCCATGTAACAATACCACCAAATTTATGGTTTCGGTGCATTGTCAATGTCTATTTTTTCAAGTGTTTCAGTTACAAATTTCATAGGATGGGAGTGAGAGGGAATATTATTGCTTTTGTTGGTAAAAGATCCCTTGTAGCCAATGTATGTGGACCCTGTATGTGTACATGTTCATTCAGGGGTTAGAAACCTGGCTCACAGACAAACTGGTCCAGACCTATCCTATTATATCTCATCTTGTGTAACATACATGTCACCACATAGCCAACTCTCGATTAGGCGTATAGAAACTATCGAGAGTGGACACGTGGAAGACGAGAGCTTCGATCATTATGACGCGACTTTACGTACATTACCTACTTTAGATCCCATAGACAAAACAACACTTCAGGATACAATTATCTAGAGTATATATCGGACCAGCATGTCTGAGTTATATTGTCCAACTCCTGGAAGCAGATTCCTATAGCGGCATGACACTCAACACCAAATTCAAGAAATAATTCGCGCAGGAGTTAATCAAACACTTGAACTCCATTTATCCGGACTTAGCGTTACCTATCGAGGAGAAGGAGGGCATGTGGGCACTTAATTGTGGTTGCTTGGAAGATTTATCGGAGAGAAAGTCACACAGTTGGTTTATATAATATTTCACCTCCAGTCACCCCTGTGAACATTAGGAGTGATCCATACATTGTTCATTCCGATTCATATCAATCCCTTGACTCTCTCCACTTGTGGCTAATCTAATTGGGCTTTTAAAATAGGCCAAAGCCGACTAGATAAACCCATCGTTCTAACCCATATCAAAGGTGCCTTTAATAAAAGCTCTTTGAAGGAATTTGGCATCAAGAACAAGCCGTCAAGAACATTACACCACATCTTATCATCATAACGATACGACTGAGAAAAGGAGCATGAATGGGGGGTGTATATGATTCCTTAGCACGGACAAACTACAAAAGGATGTTTGCAAGGAATCACATAAAGGAGATACGGAGCTGTCTCTCAAAACCATATTCGTGGAACACCGAAGCAATAATTAAATCAATACAATGATTTACAAGATGGCTACCACCTGATATTTTAAAAGCAATCCAGGTAATTTAGTGACATCAACATTAAGTATAACCACTCAAATTATCTGTGTTGCAGTGTGATCAGTAATACAGAGCTAGAGCTGAATACAGTTCCCAGGGTGGCCACCTTGAAATTTATGATGACCATTACGTTTCACCCAAGTTAGAAAATAACCGCTTCTCAGGCCTGAGGAGAGGTTGAGAGATTCGTGCCTCTAGTAGAATTTTATCACCGTTTACACCGTTCTTATCGGTTTACTGCGTGTAACCGGAGGAGATTATCTCTATAATACCACTAGGTCGCGGGGGGCAGTTAACAGGGCATGGAATGTTGACGAAAGCTATTAAAATGGTTGAGTTGATTTCCACCGTGGTGGAGATCACGGCTAACTTAGTGAAACGTAATGACTGTCATTTGAAGACATCTATAAAGTCGATCTAGGTCATTAAATGACACCAACAATGACATCATAACCTCTGACATTATTATCCAGATGTTATTGTTTCTG
>JBAMJV010004129.1:15000-17500 GCA_037951105.1 Echinarachnius parma | reverse complement strand
GTCAGGGAACACTAACGACTTATCCGATCCCTTCGTTAGGAAACTAAAAGTGTACTCCTGCACAAATTGTTTCTTGAGTTTGGGATGAGTATCATCCATGTAACAATACCACCAAATTTATGGTTTCGGTGCATTGTCAATGTCTATTTTTTCAAGTGTTTCAGTTACAAATTTCATAGGATGGGAGTGAGAGGGAATATTATTGCTTTTGTTGGTAAAAGATCCCTTGTAGCCAATGTATGTGGACCCTGTATGTGTACATGTTCATTCAGGGGTTAGAAACCTGGCTCACAGACAAACTGGTCCAGACCTATCCTATTATATCTCATCTTGTGTAACATACATGTCACCACATAGCCAACTCTCGATTAGGCGTATAGAAACTATCGAGAGTGGACACGTGGAAGACGAGAGCTTCGATCATTATGACGCGACTTTACGTACATTACCTACTTTAGATCCCATAGACAAAACAACACTTCAGGATACAATTATCTAGAGTATATATCGGACCAGCATGTCTGAGTTATATTGTCCAACTCCTGGAAGCAGATTCCTATAGCGGCATGACACTCAACACCAAATTCAAGAAATAATTCGCGCAGGAGTTAATCAAACACTTGAACTCCATTTATCCGGACTTAGCGTTACCTATCGAGGAGAAGGAGGGCATGTGGGCACTTAATTGTGGTTGCTTGGAAGATTTATCGGAGAGAAAGTCACACAGTTGGTTTATATAATATTTCACCTCCAGTCACCCCTGTGAACATTAGGAGTGATCCATACATTGTTCATTCCGATTCATATCAATCCCTTGACTCTCTCCACTTGTGGCTAATCTAATTGGGCTTTTAAAATAGGCCAAAGCCGACTAGATAAACCCATCGTTCTAACCCATATCAAAGGTGCCTTTAATAAAAGCTCTTTGAAGGAATTTGGCATCAAGAACAAGCCGTCAAGAACATTACACCACATCTTATCATCATAACGATACGACTGAGAAAAGGAGCATGAATGGGGGGTGTATATGATTCCTTAGCACGGACAAACTACAAAAGGATGTTTGCAAGGAATCACATAAAGGAGATACGGAGCTGTCTCTCAAAACCATATTCGTGGAACACCGAAGCAATAATTAAATCAATACAATGATTTACAAGATGGCTACCACCTGATATTTTAAAAGCAATCCAGGTAATTTAGTGACATCAACATTAAGTATAACCACTCAAATTATCTGTGTTGCAGTGTGATCAGTAATACAGAGCTAGAGCTGAATACAGTTCCCAGGGTGGCCACCTTGAAATTTATGATGACCATTACGTTTCACCCAAGTTAGAAAATAACCGCTTCTCAGGCCTGAGGAGAGGTTGAGAGATTCGTGCCTCTAGTAGAATTTTATCACCGTTTACACCGTTCTTATCGGTTTACTGCGTGTAACCGGAGGAGATTATCTCTATAATACCACTAGGTCGCGGGGGGCAGTTAACAGGGCATGGAATGTTGACGAAAGCTATTAAAATGGTTGAGTTGATTTCCACCGTGGTGGAGATCACGGCTAACTTAGTGAAACGTAATGACTGTCATTTGAAGACATCTATAAAGTCGATCTAGGTCATTAAATGACACCAACAATGACATCATAACCTCTGACATTATTATCCAGATGTTATTGTTTCTGAAATATGAACCCCTTGCTTAAATATAGGAACTGAGTGTGCTATATTTACAAAATATATGGGAATGGCACAATCTTGAAGCGAAACATATTTCAGGTGGTGACCATTTTGAAATTGAAGATGACCCAAGTCGAAATTCCCATAGAAACCATGGGACAATCCTATGGGTATCCTATGGTCCCCTATGGGTTTTCTATGGGTTTCTATGATGTTCTATGGGTTTTCTATGATGTTCTATGGGACCCATAGAAATGTACCAGGTCGAAAGTCCCCAAAAAACAAAACCCATAGAAAGACCCATAGGAATCCCTAAGACCCATAGAAACCCATGTTCCACTTTCCCTATTGAAACCCATAGGATCCCATAGAAACCATTAGGCCTATGGGTGTCTATGGGATTCCTATGGGAATTTCGACCTGGGTATATGACAAGTTCACTAAATCTGGAAAAAAAATAACTGATAAAAAAGAAAAAGCAGAAATAGAGAAAGCAAGCTTTCGTTACTTATATTATATTTAAAATCTATTGAGTGATAACAACATTTATTGATAAAAGAAAAAAAAGTATTATTCCAGATCGACCAGGGTTTGAACAACCAACGCTATAAACACCGGGGCCAAGAGCACAGTCCACTTTGCCATACACAATTTCACTGAATGCCGATGAAATTATAAATTTGTAATGATTAAGAATGACTATTTACAGCTTGATATTCATTCGCGAAAAAGCCTTATAACTTGTTGCCCGATGCACCCTCTTTTTTTATTATGACACGGTATGATGTCGGAATGTCAGTGTTTTATTAGAAATATGAAACCTT
>JBAMJV010004129.1:5000-10000 GCA_037951105.1 Echinarachnius parma | reverse complement strand
GATAAATCTCGACGTTCAGGCTAATAATAATAATAATATCAAGCATTTATAAAGTGCCATCTATCTAGGTAGCCTATTCCGAGGCGCATAACAAAGGAAAGAAGAATAAAAAACAGAGGGAAAACTTAAACAAGCACAAATACCAATACAAGCAACTAATATATTAATAAGCTACACTAAACAAGTATGATTTTAATTTACTTTTAAACACTTCTAACGAGTCTATTGTTTTTAATTCTAAGGGTAATCTATTCCATAAATCCGGAGCTGATGCAAAAAATGCTCTATTTCCATAAGTAACGCGTGTTTTTTGAGTTTCTAGTAACAATCTATTTGAGGAGCGGAGGTTACGTTGTGGTACATATGACCGGACTAACTCATTTATGTAACAAGGTGCCACACCATGAAGTATCTTCCAAGTTTGAAGCAGTATCTTAAATTCAATACGCTGGCGAATAGGTAGCCAATGTAAAGTTTGTAGCACAGGAGTTATATGATCGTACTTTGAAGTTCTAGATAGGATCCTAGCTGCAGAATTCAAAGCAAGTTGCAATTTATCCAACAAATATAATGGAATATTATACAAAAGAGAATTGCCAATGTCTAATTTTGAAATAACAAAGGCATGTATAAGCATAGAGGCAGACTTATCATCAAGAATCTTTCTAATGCAATTGACATTATATATACTATAATACACAGACTTACACATTTGTTGTACATGGGATTCCATTGACATATTCTCATCAAATATAACACCGAGGTTACGGACAGAAGATGATGCCCTAATTTGTTCACTGCCAATAGTAATACTCTGAGTATGAATCATAGGTTTCTGATACTTTGAAGAGATAACAAGAAACTCTGATTTACAACCATTTAATTTTAACTTATTCACAACCATCTAAGATGCCATATCAGATATACAAGCTTCAAGTCGACGTTTAGCTGACAGTTCACTATTTGAGTCACTAGGATTAAAAGGAAGATACAACTGAGTATCATCGGCATATAAATGAATTGAAATACCGTGGCTCCTTGCAATACTTGCTAAAGGCGTACAATATATACTAAAAAACATTGGTCCAAGGACCGATCCTTGGGGAACACCAAACTTCATCTTAGTTGAAGTAGATGTTGTTCCCTCAACACTAACTACAAATGATCTATTTTCTAAATATGATGAAATCCAATTAAGTGGTTTACCTTTAACTCCATATGATTCAAGTCGATTTAACAAAATTGAATGGTCAACAGTATCAAAGGCGGACGATAAATCCAATAATACCAAAAACACAGCCTGTTTCCTATCAAGGGCATGCAAAATATCATTAGAGACACGAATGAGGGCTGTTTCAACACTATGACCCTTCCTATAGGCTGACTGGAATGGCTCTAACAAATTATTATAATTAAAGTGATCCAACATTTGTGAGGCTACTATTTTCTCCAGTATCTTAGATACAAACTTGAGATTCGATACTGGACGAAAATTAGCAAGATCTTTAGAATCTAATGACACCTTTTTCAAGAGGGGGGACACAATAGCTTGTTTAAAAGACTGTGGGAACTGAGCTGACTGTAACGACGTATTAACAATTGATGCAATACAAGAATGTAAGAGTCCAACATGTTTCTTTACTAACCAAGTCGGGATAGGGTCCAATGAGCATGACTTGGCAGGAAGACTTGAAATGAGATTTAAGATCTCATCGTTTGAAACTGGATCAAATTCATCCCAAACTGGTACGTCTAAATGATCTCGAGCTATAATACCTGATGTGGTATTAATTGTATCAAGTTCACTTCGAATATCACTTATCTTAGACAAAAAGAAGGCACTGAAATTTTCAGCAAGTTCCAATGAAGGTACATTAGTTGGAAACTTTAAATTTGATGTACGATGTAAAGCATTACCAATGACTCTATAGAATTGACCTGAATTAGAGCAGTCAGATATCTGTTTTTTCAAATGTTCAGCTTTGGCCTCTTTAATCATCTCAAAAACAAGAAGTCGCTGATTCGTAAACAGTTGTCTGTTAATATCAGTCTTGTTTGCCCGCCACCGTCGTTCAAGGCGCTTTCTCAGGCGTTTGGCTTCAGCAATCTCTGATGTGTACCACATGTTGCGTGGACGAATAGTTATCATACTCTCTTTTATTGGTGCATGACGATCAAGAACCGTAGCAAGTTCACTATCATATTGATTGACCAGACCATCAAGGTTAGACTCGGGGTTTCCAAGAAGAGCTGACATACGAATGTTGTCTGCAAAACTATCATGATTTATCAACTTAAAATTTCTATATGATATCTTCTTTCTTCTAGGCTGAGGCTTAATCACTTTCAAACTGCAATGCACTGCAGCATGGTCACTTATAAATGAAGACACTTCTACATTACTAACAAGATCTCCATCAGCGTATGTAATAACAAAATCTATTATGTGGCCACTTTCATGAGTAGAATTTTGTACAAGCTGAACTAAATTAAAAGATTGGAGTATGTCCAAAAACTTCTTTCTTTCAGTATTATGATCATCATCCAAATGAATATTAAAATCTCCTACAATTACGAGCTTACTAGCTGTGGATATTAAATATGACACCAAATTAGAAAATTCTTCAAAAAAGACATTTGAGCTATTCCTATTTTTTGAGCTATATGGGGGTCGATAGATAACAACAACTTTAATAAGTGAAGAAGTTCCTTTGAACTTCATATCACAACACAAACACTTAAAGCTTGATGCTGGATATTTAGTTGACTTGGTTTCTATACCTTCACGATACAAGATAGCAACACCACCCCAATGCGGTGTAAACGGGGTAAATGAAATAAACTAAAACCTGCAGGGGTAAGATCACCAATAACCTTTGTATGTTTTTCTGTATCACTCAACCAAGTTTCAGTCACACACATAACATCAAGACAATTCTCCAAAAGGTGTTCAACCACAAGTTCAGTTTTGTTACAGACAGATCTGGCATTAATCAAACCTAATCTACAAAAGTTCCCTCGGTCAGACATCAGCGTGGAGTTGCTGTTAGTTGAGTTACTGGGATGACAAACTGCAACTGGTGTAGCACTGATACTCGATGAATTGCTGGAATGATGTGGGGTGATAGCCTGTGTAGCCTTCCTCTGCACTGTGATGCCTCCTTTCTTCCCGTGTCGCGTAGGTTGCTCGTCGCTCGTTGCTAATCTACAGTTCCCTCGGTCAGACATCAACGTGGGGTTGCTGTTAGATGAGAGATGAGAGACTGGTGTAGCACTGTTACTCAATGAATTACCGGAATGATGAGGGGTGCTAGCCTGCGTAGCCTTCCTCTGCACTTTGATGCCTCCTTTCTCTCCTCGTCGCGTAGGTTGCTCGTCGCTCGTTGCTAATCTCAGCGTGGGGTTGCTGTTAGATGAGTTACTTCGATGACAAACTGCACCATCAAGTTCGATCACTATCATGACTATATAAAAGTGTCAGGGAACACTAACGACTTATCCTTCCCTTCGTTAGGTAACTAAAAGTGTACTCCTGCACAATTTGTTTCTTGAGTTTGGGATGAGTATCATCCATGTAACAATACCACCAAATTTATGGTTTCGGTGCATTGTCAATGTCTAGGGTTAGGGTTAGGGTTAGGGTTAGGGTCAGGGTTAGGGTCAGGGTTAGGGTCAGGGTTAGGGTCAGGGCTATGGTTGCGAAAAAATATTTACTTTTATGTAACTTTAAAACTACCATGTGTACGCTGCGACTACCATGGTAACCCAAAAACTACCTTGCAAGTAACCTAAAAACTACCCTGTACGCATAAACTACCATGTAGAAAAAAACTACCTTTTTGTAACCTGAAAACTTCTTTTTCGTAACCTACTCTATTCCATGTACGAAAAATCTTCCTTTAGGTAACATAAAAGCTTCTTCGGCAGTTAAAAACTCCTTTTGAGTAACCTTTTTTATTTTAGGTAAATTTGATATTTTTTACGTAATTAAAAATTATCATTATAGTCGAATACGATATAGAACAGGTTTTTCTTACTTTTGGTTACTTTTGAGCGAGATTCTTATCATTTTTAAAGAAAAAATTGAAAATAAACGAAAATGATCGTATTTTACAATCCTCCTGCTGATTATCAAAATATTTTCCCATGATTGGACCAAGTTTGATGGGTAAAATTTCATATTTTAGATGTATAGTGATTTCTGGGTTTATTTGATCTGATTTATAGTCTTGGTTCCTATATGTTTCTCGTTCTATATGGATTTTAATCATTAAACAAAAAAGATACCAACTTGTTAGGCTTTTTTGTCAATTTCTGATTTTTTTTTTGCACTCGCCTACGGAAGAACGAGTCCATAACCAAATATAATCGTAACCCTGTAAATTGTCCATTGCTGAGAGTGACTGCCAGAACTATTTCAATACGTTGTACACATAGTTGCATGATTGTCATGTGCAACTGTCCACGCTGCGACCACGTGCATTAAATGTAACCTAAAATCTACCATGTACGCAAAAACTACCAAGTACAAAAAACCTACCTTTTTGTAACCCATGTGCTCAAATTCTACATATTCGCAGGGTCTATATATAGTTCACATCGTTCTTGCACATTCCAGGAAATGGGTTTCTACAATCGCCCTGCGTTGTACAGTGAAGCTCAGTTGCCAGTCATTGTGTACTAAACGTATATCAAACTAATTTTATCAATTTATATATCTATCCATCCATCTAATATCTCTCTCTCTATATATATAAATATATATCAATATATCTATCTGTCTATATATCACTCCATCAATCCATCCATCCATCCATCTCTCTCTCTCTATATATATATATATATATATTTATCTATATATCCATCCATCCATCCATCTATATATAAATATATATTTATCTATATATCTATCAATCTATCTATCTATCTATCTATCTATCTATCTATCTATATATCAATTCAACTATTTATCTATCATACAATCAATCTATCTATTCATC